>LJIJ01000493.1:0-108816 GCA_001718145.1 Orchesella cincta
TGGTGCCATATACGATATCAGGAGACTAGGTTTTAGTGAATCCGTTGCATTTCCCAATTCTTGCAACTTGGACCACGACATGCATGTATTACCAGGTTGTCTTCATATTTCAGTGGATAGAAGATATATTCCATGCCGTGCAACTTCTGGATCTTCAAAGCTCAGCAATTCTCTAAACATTTTAAGTGAAATGTATGCTATATAAAAGGTTTGGTTCACTATTGTTTCCAAAATTTCTTGCTAGTCTGTCTGTTCGACGGAAAAATTCATTAGTTTTATAATCTCTCCATACCGTGTCATATACTTACACTCTTACAGGAATTTACCCATATCGCATTTTGTTGTGAGCATGGAGGATTTAAAAAAGTTGAAAATAGAAGTTTGCTTTGTCAAGAAACTGGCCAAATATCAATAGGAATTCACCGAGAGATTACCGCCAGAGAAAGAACGATTATTTACTAATCGTTTAAGTGTTATTAGACAGATATTTTTTGATAATTTAGATTAGTCATGTAGAATACAGTATGCATCAAAGTTTGCATAACTTTTGTATGCCGAGGACATGAAGGAGAAAAAGCATTAGTTGGTTTTAAGAGTGATGAATATCCAATTATAGCAATGGACAAACTATTCGTTTGGTTTGCAAGTAAAATCCGTTCATTTCTAAGTAAAAGAACTTCTATTCTGAAAAATCCTTCTTCGACATGAAATATTCCATTATACCAAGCAGATTTACGTTGGGCATCTCGTCACATGCGTGCAACGCTTTGTACCAGTGGACATGACCTAATGTATGTTTGATATCGATGCAGTGCAAACGTCCACTACGACGAAATTCTTAGCTGTGTCTCCCCGAATAACTAATTATAATAATAATAAATTTATATATTAATAATCCTGAATACATCCACTAGTAACCCACGTGTGTTCTTTTCATGCCAAAAACGTGACTTTACTACATTATATTTATCAACGTTTAGACTTGTATTGATTCTAGAATCGCACTGGCTTGTTCATCTGAATTTCCTTTGACGCGTTATCTAAAGAACAGGCGAACATGATGAAGCAAATCTATCTGATTAGTACTAATAGAATTCACATACTCGGAATTCCTTCATCGGAATTCATAGACGATGCAGACAATTCCGGTTTATCACCTACTCATGAGATAAATATTATTTATTTTACAGGAAATTATCGGAATTGAGTCAAGTACACATAGCATTTATTTTTTCACTTTTTGGGGTCACTGCTACTATTTGTCATTGGTCTAGTTCAAAATTTTAGAACAGGACTTAAACGACTTAAATGTGCAAGTGCATAAGTCTTGTCATGATGAGATCGATAAGTCCACCACTTTTTTTAGAACAAAGCTATGAAAATTACTAATTAAAAGAAAATGCATGACGGATGGAGTCAATGCATGCCATAATGTCAGGGCCTTCACGTACGCATTTGTAGATTGGATTACTCATCCAAGTTTGAGATGAGTGGGTATCAACAAACTCCCCTGATTCACACTCCTATCAGCTAACATCACTTCGTTATGGTCTGCCTGGGTTGCGTACGTAGCATACGGCACATCGTCGAACGCCAACGTCTAGCGAATCAACGCTAATCAACATGACCTCCTTTCTAATAGAAAATAGGAATAAGGATGGAAGTGCAGAGCCATTTTGGGTTTTCCTAAAATTAATATTTGCATAACGCACCACTTCTTTGATGATCAGCTATTAAACTGTCAATTTCACTTCGCTTTCATCGCTCCATCCTTCATCCACGATAATTAGAGCACGCATAAACTCTAATGAATTTTTGACGTCTTAATAAGCAAACACCTTGACAGATGAGACAAGAAATTCCTAATTTTCCCACAGAAAACTACAATTTTTGCTTACATTAAAAGTGCGAGTTTTACTTTCTGTATTTTCAGAGAAGTTTTCGTTACGAGACGTTTTTAGCAATATTTCTCGCTTTTTTTGCTTACAAACTAATAATGACGAGTCTTTGACACGATGTGTAGATCTAAGAGTTCTCCTATTCACGAAATTGCACAATTGTCTGTCGTGAATATTATGGCGCTGCGCTGGCATAAGAGATGACGACTGCAGAGTATATTTTATGTAGGTATGAAGTTCATGGGCGACCCATATTACGTAAGTCACTAGGCACGTTAATAAGATTGAGCGATGAGTCGATTTCGTTAGCTTGTTCAATTCATACACGCAATATAGTGTAAAACTTTAAAGGTTACTTTTTTATTTGAATTGGAAACCATTGGCATTGAAGGGCATTTATTTTTAAGTTGACAAAGTTGGGAAATTGAAATGGAAACTGCTATAGAATTTGGTATTGTTCATCTACGGCAAATTATATAATTGTACAGCACTTGTAGTTAATTCGAGGATCATAGGATGAGTTATCCTTTCAATTTAGGTTAAGACTTTTTGGGTGGATGATTATGAGCATGGATTCAATGAAAAAATAACGAAAGAATTGAATATTTGATGGAATTACATATTATGCTGCGTGTAAACGCTCACGTATTTAACTTTATTTGCTTCTATCATCAACGTAAACAGGTTAATTGCTGGTGTTTACCGAAGGTTTAATGAATTTGTGTTTTGTTACACGGTAATAAAAATTTGAGTTTTTCTCACTATTCCGACAAAAGCGAGTTGAGTTCATTGTTTATTTGTTCATTCCGCGAGTTGAGTGGTGTTTCCTATATAACAACTTTAATTTACTGGTTGTTGCCATCAAAGCTGAAATCCTTAACATACTATGTAAGAGCTTTGTTGTTCCCATAATTCAATCAAAAAATTAGTAGCAAAACAAGTGTATCTCGCCAACTCAGGTAGGAATATCTGTTGGTAGTGATTAGAACTATTGGCCACGAGAACTTTTAGAAACAATGGAATTCACACACCTGCCGCTTGACAGCAGGTCAGCAATCATGAGATGTCTTTAACCAAACGAAAGGTAAGCATGTATTTTTTGTCATGCAATGTAGTTAAATAATTTTTCTATTTTCCAATCTCTTATATGAATTTGAAGGATGAGTTCATGGGCAGTTTTTTGCAACAAGTACGCAACTTATTATACAATTTTTGTATTTTAAACAGTAATTTATTGATATTCCACACTACAAAATCTTCATACAAGTGTTTAGTTTCTTTTTCTAATGTTAGACCACAGGGATTTCAATTTTTTGCACAGCTCCATTATATTATAACACATTTCATTCCCTACACACTCACCCAAATTCACCACAAATTATTTACAATAAAATCATGATGATCTTGTTTTACTCGGAGTATAAAATAAATTAATGCCGTGGTTCTGCTAAGATCTGTTTATTCACCTCTTCTAGACATATACTTTAGCATGTCAGTAAGACCCGAAGACCACTACCACTTACACACAATGTTTTATACTAACTGAAACTGAACCTTTTTATTCTAGTTATGAAAATTTTATTTACAAGAATGTAAGGCAGTCACGGTAAATATCATTATTATTTTTATTGGACATTCTCTGACAGTGGTACACGGTGGTTTTTGCACTTTCGCAGTTGGGTCAGGGGAGCTTTATATTATAGCTACTAAACATTTCTTTTGAGAATTTGGATAAAAATGTCAGCAGCTTTTACTTTCTTGTCTTTGGGACACACAAGGGTTTTTGTCTAGTAGTTTTATACATTTATTCTTGGGGTAATATGTACAGTTTATCTAAATATTTTTACACGTAAATACGATTGTTTTTGCCTTTTAAAATTTGTTAGTAGGAGATCTCTATGTACTTTTATTGCACTACGTATACTAATTCCGCAGAAACTGACATGTCGGCGAGAGAGAAATTGCACAAACAATTCAACATCAACAATTTGGTCTAAAATGCTTGCTTGGTTTTGGTGAAATGAGATGATTTTCAACTTGTAAAATACCTAGAGCTAAACATTGTAATAATTATTAAGTATTGCTACAAATTGACAAGTTAGTGTTTTGAGATTGTAAATACATTCAACTTAACCATGTAAATGCGACTTAATCAACAACTTATGTCTATAATCAACTGTACAATTTAAAACTTCTTCTTGAGGATAGTCAATGTTCATGATCATGACTAGAGACCTTAAATAGTAACGAATATAAATATAAAATTAGTTAATAATATAATGAAAGAAATATATAATATCGATGAAATTTCAAATAATTTTTCCATTCATGTCGAACCATTCTTTTTTATGCTGTTCACATCTGACCATAAAGGGATTTAAAATAACCGTGTCTGAAAGTCTGATCGGCATTTCTGCTTACACAAACGGTTCGAGAGTGTTTTCTCCAATTTTTATTCCTTCACTCACAAACAATCGGCTAATTGTTCGTGACTTATATTTCGTTACTTTTACAATGCCTTCCATTTACATTATTGCTTCTGAATTGAGAGTACTGCTTGAAAAGCGGTTTGCAAACTGTAAAATCATCTATATCAACCGGTCAAACAATGTTTCTGTACAACAATAATTTCTGTATTCCTTTTAAATAATCTGACTGTACAAGTTTTTGTGTCTAACCAACCATCCTCCAATTTTTCTCAGTTGATTAATTACGGTTAACATCAAATTTCATTTCTTAAAAAATCCATTAGCTATTGAATAGTCATGTATATATATCATAATAATGTATTCTTATATTGTTTAATTTATGAGGAGTTATGATTGTGAAGATGATGATGGTGATTGTGATGGTGGTGGCTGCTGCTGTTACTATGATGAGATAATCCAGCACCCGAGCCACCTCCACTTCCTCCATTACTGTGTAGTTTCACATCATGCATCATGCTATTACTGCTATGATGATTGGATGGGGGCAATAACGATTTATTGCTGGGTGATTGATGTTGTTGATGATGATGATGGTGCTGTTGTTGTTGCTGCTGTTGCTGGGCTTGTTGATGAGCCTGAAGGGTTCCAGGAGAAATTTTATTTTTTGGCTTCCGTTTCCTCGTCTGAATCCCATCTTTTCGCATTGCTAAGGGTCGGTTCACCCCATGAAGTTTGTAGTAGAGTCCACAAGCGTTGCAAACCGGTTCACCCTCATTATTTCGTCGCCAAAGTGTGGTTGAGAAGGTCCCACAGTTGGAACAGGAGAGGCCTGCTCGTCTCGATGTCGCCTACCACATTAACCAAGTTACATTGTTATATCATTTGTTTCTCCAGATAATATACACGCAAAAGCATTACAAATAGTGGATGTGTACATTCATACAGACAGACGCGGACGGACATGTGTATTTGTACATTAGTATATAAAAAAACTAAAGCAGGAGCTTAGAGGAATAGGAAGGAAGCAGAGTGAGAATTACGACATATCCGTATTATATATATGGGTAGACAAGGGATATATAGCTATAGTCAAAATATTATGGAGAGAGGAGTAAGTGGGTAAACGCAGTAACAAGACAAATCCTAATGCCATCATCATCATTAATGTCGTCGTCATTGTCTTTGTCATCCTCTCATCATCATCATCATTCTCAATTCTCATCATCACCAAAAGTGTTTCTGCCTTTGAGGAAAAAAATTCCAGCTCACAGCTCAAGAGTGTGTGTGAGTGAGTGGATCCAGCGATCCATGTCCGTATATGTACATCATAAACAAGGCTCGTCAACATGCATACCTATACAGAGTACGAACATGGACATGGTTGTAATTATGCATGTAAGTGTGTTCTCTCTGTCTGTTACGCATAAGAAGAGAGTTGAGAGAAGGATTAGAATCTCGACTTGCCCTCACTGGCTGGACAAACTTCTGAAGTGTATCATGATGATCATCATCTTGCTCTTGAGGTCGTACCTCACTTAAAAGAGAGTGTACGGACATGAATACCTGGACAGGGAGGACTGGCTGGCTGAGATTTGAGTAGTGTGAATGAGTAGTATTTGTATTGCAGTCATAAGAATTGTAGTTATATGTGTTGTTGATGTCGTCGTGTGAGCAAGAGAACCCGATCAAGAGAAGCGCCAGTCGCTTCCTGCTTATCTAATTTATTTCTTTGAATCTGTCTCCTTTCGATTGACCGTCTCCACTTAAGTACACTTGGTTTATATAGTTAAAACGTATTGGAGAATCTCAATTTCAATATACATTGTATGTAATAAGTGTCTACATTATTTATGCAGAAACTCTTTTTATACTAGTATAAAATATGAGTGTCTAGTCATTAAAATATTGAAATAAGCTGCGATGAATTTGAACATTTCTGCAACAATATAAAGGTCAACAAAGGAAAAAGAAATGGCTTTCTGCAAGTGAAGGAATCAGAAAGGAAGAGAAAAAGGTTTATGCAAATCATGCAAAGCATAATACTTTTAATTTATTATAGGTAATTATTTGCCGACACTTACCATTCTTCTAGACGGCTTAATCAAAGGACGATTCATCCCATTCATTTTGTGATAGAGCCCACAAGCATTACAAAGGTAGTGTCCAGTTCCATCTCGTCGCCACAAAGGTGTTGACTGTATTTATTACAACCGAAGGGAGAAAACAAACAGTGTCCGATTAGCATTTAGTAGTGTACATTTGAGCTAACACCAGAGAAATTCCGTGAACACCCTCAATTCATTCTCAAATTTTCCTTTTTCTCTCTCATTCATTCCATCTCTCTCAAGGAGTTCACAGGAATGTCTCTCTCAAGATAAAATATTCGTGGGGGAAAATGATGGAAAAGAACATACACATACCACAGCCCCACAGTTCACGCATTCCCTGGCTTCATTAAGACCAGCCGGAGTCCATCCCGGGCCCATAAAGCATGTCGTGTCAAGGACGGCAGCAGCAGCGGTAAGTGCCACAGCAGGACTAGTGGCCGAGCCAGCAAGATTTGACATGGACATATGTCCATGACCATGTCCAGCAGTTGCTGAGGAATTAGACAGTCCCCCGTTATGATGAAGGGACGCTGGGTGATGAGCGGCGTGTGCCGCAGCTGCTGCAGCAATCTGATGAGGATGATGATTGAGGGCGGTGGCTGAAAAATTGGGCGTGGCACAGAAGCCCGAACTCATTTCTGTAAGATATCCGGGTAGAAAAAAAAAGAAAATGAAATTACTTGAATAAAAGTGAATGTACTTTACTATTTTGTATGTGGTATATGGCATTTGTGTTTAGATATTTAGGTTGCATGCTCAATACTCATAAACCACCAAAGAAAAAAATGGGCATATATGCTACTGCTGTTATTATTATTATTAGCTCTTTTTATCCTTTCTTCCGTATTTGAAAATGTAAGAAAACTCGGTTTTTTCTAGCTCCCGTTATTACAACTTTGAGAAAAGCTGGCTGTGGAATATTTCAGTAATTTTGGTCTTTCCTTTCAACTACAAGCGTTGGACCGTGTAAAGGCATTTTTTTGTCTTTCTTTTTCACCAGGCTCACTCTTAATGTCACTGATAAGGGCCATAACCCCATGATGATGGCTCCTCTCTTTTCTTTCCTCCATTTCACTTTTACCTCTTGAGCACAAGATTCACTTACGAAAATGTAGTTTCGTCTCACAACTTATCTCTCTCTCTGGGAAAGACGCATTACTACTATTTCTCCTAATGTGCTGCTCCAACTCTCCAAAAATCTCTTGTAATCCATCTATCCACATATCCATAAGTGAAATTGTTTTTATGCATTTTTAGCTTGTAATTAACCTCATCTTCTTCTTGCGGTTTGGTAGTTGCCGACTGACTGATTGTTTTTCCCGTGTACTTTCCTCAGAATTCCGTAAAATGCAATTTACATACGGAGGTTGGAAAGGGTTACAAATATATATTTTGGAATGTATTATAAACAATGTAGTGCATCGGTTGATGGTATTGTAAAAATGAGCTTACTTTTAATGAAAATTAAGATGCAGTCACTGTCTCTCTGAAAACTCGGGTCTTTTTGTGTCGGGAAAATTTCAAGACGGTTGCGACCAACTTATTTGTTACACGTTGTGTGTGTCTCCAGACTTTTTTACGTCGTATTTCTTATCACTAGTTTTCTACTGATAAAATACGGCTCAGTGTAATTGCTGTCTCCCCATCGAAATGGATTCCAGCATTGGGGGCATATAGTAAAAATAGTAATAACCACAATGTTTCTCTTTTCTACAGTAGCAAGTTCGGAAAATAGAGACTTCACTTTACTTCACGAGTTGTCTTGTTTATAGTATTATCTACTGTAAGTGCTCTTTGTTTGAGTAAAATTACTCCGGTATTGTTATCATCATCACATTCGTCAACAATTATGCCATCAGGAGCAGATCAACGACTCCGTTTGGACCTTGGACTACTTTACGAAATGAAAATTAGAATAATGGAATTGATAAGAGAAGAGAAGATATCAATAGAATAAATTTAGACTTGAGTTTGATGTTGAGATGCCGTCCAAGTGAGACAATGTCACCACCAGAGCCACAGACGTTCAAATCTAAAAGGGTTTATCAATCTCAAAACAGTTACTTGAGTACTCACACAGCGTTTAAGATCATGAGACAATTCATCAAATCCCAAATTTTCACTGATATTTTTTTGATAAACCTTTCGGAAATTCACACCAAATTGAAATTGATCGATATTAAAACAATTGAGATTCCATATATGGCTAAAACTTGTAATTTTTATGCTTGTTTCCTATTTCATAAAGAATACTTAAGAAAACACTTGGTTCTTTCCTTTAAAAACATATATATTTTATTTACTGTCACACTGTCAGCAAGGATCTGTCTGTCAAAACACTGATACATACGGAATGAGGTTGAAAAAAAAAGCCAAACAAGACAATTCCATTGGAGAACTCTCAGCGTAATCTGTACTGAAATGCCTACATGGCTTCACTCAATTCCTAATGGTATCAATTAACTGTCTCATGTATTCTACATTGTACGCAATGTGTGTGTCATCATCAGAAGACAAAAACACACTTAAACCGTTTCACATTTATAGCAATGTGATGATGATGATACAATTCAATTGGGCATTAAGACACGATTGTCAATGTGTGTAGTTTTCTTTTAACCCAACCAAGTCAAAGAGTCAAAGCTCTTGTTGATGACGTATGAATAATTCCAACAGCCACTAATACAATATCGTTGCATCTAACATCCCTATTATAACATCCATTAGTCACCTGTCAATTGTCGATAATTTATTCATGGGAAAATGTATTTGTGTGTCTGTAAATGTGTTTTAAATAAAGAGACGAGACAGTCCAATGTTCTTTTTAGCTTACCGTAATGATGGCTTCTGGATAAAGTGGTGTCGTAGTGATGTCTCCACATGGCTCCCGCATAAGGATAAAGGTATGAGGGTGAGTAGCATCCTGCGCTCCCCGAATTTCCACCCCCCCCACTCCCTCCACCGCTTCCACTACTTCCTCCTCCACTCCCGCTGCCAGGTCCTGAGGCTGTTGACCCTGCAGAGCCAGTGCTATTGGTACTATTGGCAGGACTCGTGGTCATTGTGGTAGCTGACGAAATTGGTGAACTGGAAGATCCAAAATGGTGATGGGAATGGCCGTGTTGATTTTGTAAAGCTGCGGCTGCCGCGGCAGCTGCAGCGGATGAGGAAGTTGACCACAGGTCATTTGAGTGGTTGACACTGCCATTATTACTCCCTGAGCCACCTGAGGTTCCATTTGAACTGAGAGATCCCATCTCTGATGCTCCCACAGAGTTTTGGATGGACTGGTGAAGGTGTGAGTGAGGATGATGATGTGAGAATGCAAATGTTCGCGAGTTCATTGCTGCTAATGGAGGTGATGACAAGGTTGGACCTGGAGATGCTGATGGAGGTGACAAGTTATTGTAGTTCAAGGAACTTGGGAATTTGGATGAGACGGAGGATGCCGCAGCGGATAGAGAGCCAAGTCGTAAGCTTGTGCGGTAACCTTGAGGGTCAACTATGAGCGAGTCGTAATGAGAATTTGATGAGTACATTAAGCTTTTTCCTGAGGTGAAGATATGGAGAAGAAGGGTATGATTGTGTTTGTTGATATGGGTTGAGATGCGATGAGACACACGACCCCTCTTGACTTCTTTCTAGGTACGAGTTTAAGACGAAAATATGCCGTTCACAATCCAAAGAACCTGGAAAAGACAAAGAAAAATAATTTACAAAGTTATTTGGGAATTCAACACAACGCCTAAATCTAGTTCACACTCACAACATCATCATGGTTCATGTTTCACATTATTGTTACTCATACGGATATTATGCGTGCTTCCAGAAAATAATCTGTTTTGTACATTGCACTGGAACAACCAAAATTTGAACAGTCAATGTACACGAAACACAATCTTTGAATGGGGTCAAATGCCCAATACTTCACCGAAGAACATCAGCCCTTCTGTTATTGCATTCGTATATAAATCTTCATAGAAACTTGTATTACTGTAGAGTATAAACGACATTTTAATTTACACTTTGTTTAGGTCTAATACGCGACTAACTAGATTTGACAGAGTAGTTTGGAAATGAATTTGTTCTTATATTCCAAATACAAAGCCCACTAAGGGCATACCAAAATTAAAAATGGCATCACAATCGGATGACTCAAATTTTCCATCTTCAATGAATATTCAAGATCTACTGGATATTTCAGCTGCCGAGCCAGAAGAGTGTGCAACAAGCCTTCCAAATGCACTGGGTAAAGGCACCGTAGCAGCAGATAGAAACATCCCAACAGATCTCTGTGTGAATTATGAAGATGCTCTCGCTACTAAAATCGGTAGATTAATTTTATGAAACTAATTGCAAGCCCCAATTTGAAGTCACCGACCCATGAACATGATGATAATTAATAAGAAGATATTGATATGTTTTTAAGCAACTCTTGTGGATTCAAAAGCATTCACTGATGTAACATTCCTTGTTGGCGAAGAGAAGCGAGAGATCAAATCTCACAAATTGATTTTAGCTCTGGCAAGCCCGGTGTTCACAGCCATGTTTTATGGTGAGTTTTCAAACTCAGATTCGGGGAACGCTAATGATGTTTCGATTGAAATTCCTGACTGCACGCCAGCCTCGTTTGAAGCCTTGTTTCAGGTATATCATTCAAAATGGTCAATTAATATTCAGTCGATAAATGCTTTTCTGAGTGAACAATGAAATGAAGCCATTTGCAAAAAAAAAACGCGACAATGTAGATCACAAACAAGATTTTTCCTTATATGAAAGCTAATCCATTTAGTCTGGGTGTGCGTAGAAATGAAATGACTTTTTGCTGTTGAATTGATAACGATTTTTTTCTTCACATCACATCACAAATTCGTAATGCAAAGTATTGGTGATATTATTATTATTCTACAGTTCATATACAAAGGGGTTCAGCCATCTTTGACAGTGAACGATGCACTTTCTCTGTTGTACACGTCAAGAAAATACGCTGTGCGTGGTCTTGAGGACATGTGTTGCGTGGTTCTCAGCTCATCAATTGCTGCAGACAATGTTTTTGACATTCTTTACGCAGCCACATTTTACAATTTGACAGCACTCGATTATCAGTGTTGGGAGTTCATGGAAGGCAACCCGGTCGAGGTGCTCAACTCTCATTTGGAGTACCTCACGCATGAAACAATTGGCTCATTGTTGAAGAGTGACAGACTCAATGCTAGTGAAGCAGAGCTCTTTAAAATATTGATGAAGTTGGTTTAGTTAAAAAATTCTGAATAAATATGGGCAAGACATGCGCTGAAAGGAATGTTGCACAATGCCCCATATCATTTTTTCTCATTTCAGATGGGCTGCGCTTGAGTGCTCAAAGCAGGAACTAGAAGTCATCCCAGATAATATTCGGAAGCTATGCCCAGAAGAACTCAAACTGATAAGGTTTCCTGCAATGAGCGGTCAAGAATTTGCAGACGTTGTGGTTCCAACAAATGTACTGACGGTTGAAGAAGTCGCCAAAATCTTTACGATTATCAATTCTTCAGAGGAAAAGAAAGTTCATAATGATACAGGGTTTTGTGGAAAGAAGCGAGTTCCAAAACCGTATATTAATAAAAGGCCTGATACACCAAGACCTCCAGTATTTAGTTTTATTGCACAACAAATTAGGGAGGCTGGACATCATGCTCCAGGAACTCCAGTTGATTCTAATGGAGCTGACGGAGGGCTTCCACCAACAACTCCATCTTCAACTGCCACTCAGGCTGCAGGTAGAAACAGGTATCTTGACGTCAATCAGTATTTGAATCATGTTTAATTTATTGTAGAACAAAAGCAGATCACAAATTACTTTTGTCCATACGTACAGGCGAAATAACAGACGCAGCCGTAGACGTAACAATAATTCAAACCATCATCAATGACCTCTTCCAAATTCTACCATTACCATCCCGTATGACTTGATTGACCATTGTTGTCAGAAAATTCACTACCCTACCTAATTGCTCGTGGAAACAGTATTGGAGTTTTGAGACCTTTAAATTTTTATTTACGGAAATTCTCAAGTTGTTACAATATTTCAAATGAAATCCAATAAATCGTATAGTACGATACACTTGTATTTCTGTAATGAAAGCTGCTTACACTCACCAACTTTGAACAGAAATATATCCCACAAAACAGCACACGAATAAAAATCAAAAGTATATGCACTTCTGCACACAACACTACAGTTATCACTCTATTTATCATCCGAAAAGGCTAGCAACCATGCATTCCTCTTTTTCCAACAATATTTTGACACAATGTCCAGCACAAACGTGTCTCTCAGTAGGAAGCTCCAACAATTATGGAAAAGGGAGCTCAAATTCCCTCCGCAACCTGCCCGCACGAGTCCTCAAAACTGGTGACAGCAGTAAGAAAAGCAAACCTGTACGAAGATCCTTGAAAAGCAGAAGCAAAAGGGATGCTACTGCCACATCAAAGGCTCAGACCAGTACCAGCAATAGTAGAATAGCAACGAAAAGAACACTGTATAATCCACTGGCAGTGGACTGTTTGACCGAGAATGTTTTAAGAATCGAAGGAGCTCACATCAATGTTCCCAAAGGTCTCCTAGCAAGGAGCAAAAGCAGATTATTACAAACGCAGGGCAGGAGCAAGGTCACTTTAGATCATCAAACAACAGCACGACTTCCATCAGTTCCATCCCCAACATCATCCACATCTTCTGGTGTGCTCGCAGGAGCAAAGTCAAAATCAATTTTCCCATCTTCATCATCATCATCATCACCAAAAGTAATGGCAATAATGGAGCGGCAACTAGGCTCCGGCGACGCTTCTCCTCTTGTGGGACTCTTATCAACGTGGGATAGCAGAGGTGATGATTCCACCTTCAACAACAAGGGATCAGAAAAAAGCCAATGTGTAGCGCTGCCCTTGCTAAAACAACGTCTTGGTAGGTCAACCTCTGTTTTTTATGTACATAGGTGGTAGCAACTTATGAAGACGTAACAATACATAATTATTTTTTCCACAGTAGCTAAACACACAAGAAGACTCATTAAGACAGAAAAAACATGTTTAACATCTTCATGATTGCAAAATGGGAGAAAAAAATACGGAGATAGAAATCTGAATAAAATTTCTCCCATTTTAACACATGATATCGCAGCGGAAAAAAAGATCATACTCATCCAATTTCCTTATCCCCACATGTGTGTATTTATGAGAATTATAACCAGTATAGTCTTCTGTCTTGTTAGCTCAGATTGGTTGGGAGTTATATTATATATCGTATGAGAAATTTAGTGCACTATGCTAAATGACTCGTTATAAATTTAGACATCAACTATATATTATTATGCACCTTTTCTATAGTCTGCTGGAAAACCCATTACATTTTATAATCAGCATTGCATTTTCCTCTCTCGCTCCCCATTCAATTTTATACTTGTTCGTTGGAAATGAAATTCAGGAATGATTTCATGTACAGATAATTCCGCCTCTGGCGAAAGCCATTTTATACGCATTCATAGACAAGCCAACGTACGCTACTTGAATTCAAAAAGGGATTATAATACAAAAAGGGAGAAAAAGACTATGAAAGACAGACGCAGGATTTTTTTTCTCCCTCTATAAAACAATCATTAGTGTTATATATATACAAGTCACAATCATACAGCTTTAGACGTTGCAACAACGTTTCATTTCAATGTGAAATGTACTTATATTGCTTGAGTACCTTAGAAATTGACGAAAGGTGCAAAGAAAATGTTTTATGATGGTGATGTGATGCGAAGTTGTTAGAATCGGTCGGAGGTGAGATGTTGTTTGACTGGATATGCATTTTTTTCTCTTTAGCCTTTGTGGTCAGGTTTTATGCAGATATTATTATAAAGGGAAGAAAATATGCATGTCCAATCCAATATGTTAGATTTTTGGTGGTGCTGCTCCTGCTTCCATATAGTGTGATAATATAAGGGAATACATTTTTATTGTAATGATATGATGTGGTGATCACAATAATGTATTCGTTCCATGCTCGATTCATTCCCTTCATCTCTCTCTACATGAGATTCCGTGTTTCGTGAGCAGACAGGGAGGAATGATGAGCCAATGATTTTCTTTCGTGCTTACCCTTAATTAATTCCGAATGGGCTGTTCAAGTAGGAATGCTCACATGTATGAGAACATTATATCATTATGCAAAATGGTCGCTTGGTTCTAGTCCACTGAGCCTCTAATGTATTTTTATGACAAAGAGTATCGTATCGAGATTTTCATGGGTGTACATGTTCTATATATGTGTACTATGCATTTACACACGTGTGTGTTCATTATAAGATTTCTTTCTTATAGGCTACCTGTGGGAGAATAAGATGTTCACCGACGTGATGTTTATTGTCGGGCGTGATAAAGTTTCTATTGAAGCTCATCGAATGATTCTTGCCTCTGCTTCGGAAGTCTTCCAAAGATTGTTGTATGATGAAGCAAAACCTATTATTTCTGATGACAAGTTTCTCCTCTATGAAAATGACTTTTCTACACCTGCCTTTGAAGTATTTATAAAGGTGGGAGATAAAAATTATGAGCAATAAAGAAAGCTTTTAATTGATTTAGTACGTTGGCTAATAGTAGTCTGCTTTGAGTTAGGCGATGTACACAAATGAGATTCCTATATGCTTATCTTTGCCCTTGGCTCTGGAAGTATTTTATGCTTCGAAAAAGTACGCTGTATTATTTTTGGAAGACCAAATTCTGGAACATATACGTCAAGTATTGACAGCTGCGAATGTGTTTGAAGTGTTACGTTTCACGACCAATGCTGTTGAGCTGTCTTACCTTGCACCGATCTGCTGGAAAATTATTGAGGAGCAGACCAGTGAAGTACTGGAATACCACATGGATAAATTGGATGCTCATACATTTGCAAAGATATTGGAAAGGGATCGCCTGAATTTAGATGAAGTTGATCTATTCAAAATGGCCGTGAAGTAAGAATACATTTCTTAAAAATTATCACGCTTGCAGAAAGGGTAAGCTATCTTCTGAGTCGCTATGATAAAATTTATTAAATTAAAATTAGATGGGCAGCAAACCTATGCAAAAGCAACTCTATGAAAACTACAGGAAAAAATAAGCGTCATTTCATGGAGCCTCTCATAAGGCACTTTAGGTTCACAACAATGACTCCAAATCAATTTAAAGATGTTGTGATACCTTCAAGAATACTGGAAACGAGGGAAGCACAGCAGATCACATGCGTATTCAATAGAACTGCCGACGTAAATGTCACCCTTCCGTATAAAGCCCTTCCTCGGTTTAATACATCACACATTATTGTGCAACAGCCAGAGTTCACCCCAAACAGTGATAATAAGAACCATTGGCTTGAAACTGGGAAGAATGTTCCAAAGATCTGCAGTGATAGTGCCGTCATTGCTCCACATCTTGGAAGTAAAAACCAACTAAGGAGGTAAGCACTTATTCCATGATGAGTTATAAACGAGTAAATTGCTATCGGAAAATGCAGTTTAGAAATTAATCTTTACTACTGCCTGGTTTACAGGGGTTCATCAACTAAAGTCAAGCAGAAGCGGGCTACGACGCATAACAAGTATCGATTAAAGGACTGAATTTTACGTAATGTAAATAAATGTTTCTAAAAACATGATATGCATACAGAAATAGCTTTACAATACCGGATCCTTATAATTTTGGTAAATAATTCAGAATTACAAACTTTCTTTTTCAGAAAATTCCACCACTTTAAAAACGTCGTGTTCACCAGTTCCTTGTTTTCTTGAGTAACTTATCATTATCAACATCCTAATGCCCATCAGCATCAACTCCTCCGAGAAAATTTGGACTGTACCCAAAACTGATAAGAAAGCCACTTAATATTGCTTCAAGCACATTACAGCAGCGAGTTATAAATGAACTTTACTTTTTAGAATGTTTTCCATACAAGATGTAAGCATGAATTAGCTGACAATGCAATACAAAATGTTCGACATAGCTGTTTGATAAGACAGCTTACAATATACCAATACGTAGAATTCTGAAAATAAAAGTTTTGGGACATTTTTATTGTCAATTACGACTCCAATTGATTAGCTTATTTCTGCAAAATGTTGAAACCAACGAATCTGATACAAGTTTGATATTGACTTTCTACACTCACCGTCTCAATTTTTAATTGAATTTTGTGATTTGGGATGTCATGTCATTTTTACCAAAATTAACAAGCTCATAAGGCCCCCGCCTCCCATATTAGTATAAAGGTTTTATAGCGCTACTCGAAAGCTTCATTAATTCTTCCTCCAAAAAAATACGAGGAGACGACCGAAAAGTCAGTTTGGCGCAACGAGAAAAATTTATGCGAATTCTTTCTCCAAACACCCATTCATTACAACATGCTTTTCTGCTTGCGTTCGCTCTTCAATTGGAAAGGAAGGATATATTTTTTTCTCCATTTTCCATTCTCGTGCGCAAGCCTTTTAGACAAGTAACAACCTCAATACAGAAAACACACGCTCACTTATTATATTGACAAAGCACGGGTAAATAATATGCTTCCTACTATTGCTGTTTCTGGTTTGAAATGTAACGTGCAACATAACTATGTTCCAATTTAGTGGTGATGCCATTGCCATTAGTAAATAAATAAGCCAACAAAACAAGAGAAGTGACTTTGTCAAGCTCGTTTGGCACATGTGGACACCACAAGCTCTTCACATCGGGCCAATTTTCCACGAGAAAATACACATTTCTCTCTCTGAGCGCTGCAGCATACTATACTCACACGACATAGTTCTTAAATTACTCTGGCTGCTGGTGTGTCTCTAAAAAATTGAATAAGGTAAGCAATTTGGTAAAGGGAAAATGGATAATGGATGCATTTGCCCTCTGCCACATGAACGAAACCTTGCCTAACCCTTTCCTTCCAATTTCTTTGAGTTGACTGAGTGAGTAATTTGCATAGCAGAGTCTCACAACCGTGGAGAATTATCCAATTACTCACAAGTGCCATAATGTTATATTACTATTAATTCTCACTTGAACTTTACTCGCATGTTGAAATTATGATGTATATTGATCAGATACCATCATCATGAATGTATGTGGAAATTGCTTAGCGCACCTACAAAAAAATTACCGCAAAAATACACTCCTCCTCTTGTGTATTCAAGAATACAGCGTTTCTTGAGCCAAAGAGCCAATGGCAGAATATCAAATTGCTTCATCTCTTTCACATTCTCAGTTAAGATCCATAATGCTTGATATTATTTTTGCCATTCTTTTGCTGACTACAAAAAATGCTAAATTAAGTTATAAGACGAATCTTACATGAAATCAAACAAATAACGCTGGTTGCTCAGACCATTCCCTTTAATTTCTCTTTCCTTTTAAGATAACAGAAATAGCTCTCAGCTCAGGGTTTGCAGTAATTACCAAATTCATACATGTGTGCATAATACACGGCAGCAGATCACATTATTCCATCAACAGTCAGAGAACTCACGGCAAATAATTATTGTGAGCCAGATGGAGAAAGATTTATTTGGGAAAAGGGCACAAGCATTTGAGCTGGGAAGAGGTGAAATGAGATTCTGTAATGTAATACAAGTCCAATACTTTTGAAGATTCGACCATTTTTACATGGCTCGTTTTCTTGTCTCCTTCTTCTGCTGAAAGGTCATTAAAGCCGTGAACAAGCGTTTTTGGAATTTTTTCTAAACTTTCCGGGAAACTTTGTGTTTACGAATATATCAAACTCTGTAATTATTACGGACGGGGTAAAAACAAGGGTGAAAAAGAAGTAAGGATTCGTTAGCACCACGGATGACTTCATTGATAATATATGTGTACATTTCGAACATATCTGCATGCGACGAATAATGTGTGTAATGCCATCCGCATCTTGTACGCATATTCATCATTTGAGAAAACTAGCAATGAGCCATGTGGGTTATGGATATATTGCCATTGCTCTTATGTATTGGAGAAAAGAAAGGGTTATTCTATAAATTACCTTTTCCCTTATCAGTGAGAATTTTTTCACCAAAAAAAGTAACGTTCCTTACTTTTTACCTCATTAGTATAAAATTCAATGGACATCGACTACATTATATTATATTGCTTATTACACCTACTAACTCAAGTACCCGGATCCAGACTGTTTCAGCTGCTGCTGTTAGTTTGTTGTGTCGTATTTCAATGCGAGAGAACCAAATTTTTTTCTAAAAAGCGAGTGGTTAACTTCACGCTATTTTGAATGAATGAATGAAAAGGAAAACGGTGAATGAATGCAAGTCCAGCACACATATATTCTCGTTACTTTTATTGAATTTTGACATGCACACCCTAAAAAACGAGTTGGTGTTGGTGATGTGGTGTGGTTTGAAGAAGAAAAGAGAAGAAAAAAACTCTCAGAAAAAGGAACAACAATTTTACTTTGTAAATGCTAAATAGCTCTTAAAACACTCATGAAGACAAGCTGGGTAAGGCCAAGGCGTCTCAGAGCCTTTTCGGCTTTTCTTGTGTTTTTTGGACACATACTTCCAGTATGTTTGTAATTTACCATGAGGAAAGGAAGAATGGGTTTGTCGCGTGCCCATGAAAATGCCAACAAAAAAACGGTTTGTGAGAGATGCGTTTTTATTTGTTTTATGAAGTATACACACCCAAATATTAAGTGGAAGAAGAGTAGTTTAGCGGAAACTGGAAGTAAAACAAAGCAGACTTCCGTCCATCTATTATAATTTTTTTTATCAGGGATCGCAATTTCATTTGTTTCCTGCTAAAAAAATAATGCATTTTCAATAAGAACGTGCTGGGGCAATATGCTATGCCAGAAACTTTCCTTAAATTAATGATGATGAAGTGGGCGAAATAAATGATGATAACGATAATGTGCTCATTTGCTATTAATGTGTCTTCGTCTCGTCTGGATTATCGTTGTCAACATCTCATTTTTCGTGACAAAGGACAGTTTTGTCCATCTGTGACATTTCCTTCATTTAATGATCTCGTATGAGTTGCTGTTTTGCACATTAAGAACACTTGAAAATTAAGAAATTGTGTCATCTCCATTACAAAAAGGGACATGTTCATCCGCTGACAATTAAAATGTTTGTCGGAGACAAACAATCGTAGCATGCATGCACCTTGATGGAAGCTCCAATTCGTGACCAAGCTACATTTTCTCACTTTTACCAAATATGTATCGTGTATCATATCATCATCATCATGGTCTGCCGCTCGCTCCAAGTTTTATGAAATTGTAAAACTGTTCAAATTTTTACAAAGCCGTAATAACTAGCTACTACATACACACAACCCTTTTGTCGGCCCATTGTTATAATAGAATGATTACAATAATGCGACATGCAGCTCGAGGCGGCTACCGTTTATTCTCAGCCCTCCTTTTCCAACCAAAAAACGAGCTAGTTAAGGAAAGGAAGAAAGAGAGAGGGAAATGCTCTTGTTTAATGTAAAATAGATACAATCACATTACATTAAACTTGTAGTGACAGATTATTTAACAAGACGGCTTCAGCTCCTCCGACTTGGACTTTATCCATTCAACCATTATAAATGGTCAGTTGGGCCAAAAGTCGTAGGCAAAACAGAAGCAGCATCACCAGCTTTTTCGAATGTCAAGTCAAACCAAGAAAAAATCCAGAAGAGCTAAACAACTCAAATAATGTGCACTTCATATTACCTAATATATTGCTTTTTGTGACCAGCAAGCAGCACTTAGCTGAAAAAGCAACAACGCAAGCCTTAAATACTTGCCACTTGAGCCGACTCTCTATTTCTAACATGCGTTCATATATGCGGCTCCTATTTCACTTTTTTTATAGATGGCCCAATCCAGCTAACCGGTTGTTCAGTTATATAATATGTATTGGGTGCATACATATATTAATCGTATACACAAACTCAACGACTTCTCTCAAACTTTGTCTTCAGTCAGATTGAGTATACTAAACTTCTCCAGTTCACCACATTTCACAGCGCAATAATTCTTAAAAAGGAAAGTATTCTAATGAGCGTATTCTCCTGTATTGTCCGTGTAATATGTGCATTTCTTTTAAATATTTGACTTTTAGATTCTTGTCGATATAAGTAATTTGCCTTTACATTTGTTCACAGCTCCTGCATTTATGTATGTACTCTTACTAAAATAATACGAAAATGTCATTCAAATTGTTTGAATCGAAGGCTTATATGATCTGTGCTACTCATTTTTGGTGGCTAGTTTTAGGGTGTCCCTTAACTTTTCTCTATATCTTGAGTTCCTGTACTACGTGACTCTGCATGGACAAGGATTTTTATCGGACGAAATATCTTGACTATTACAACCCCATTACGTACTGTGAAACAACAAGCAGCAGCAGCCAACCATCCACGGCACTATTGTAAAACTATATATAAGTAATATACATGTGCAGTTGTAACAAGGATCAAGTTTATGTTGATGTGTGTATCTACATATATCTACACATACAAACTAGTGAGCAGCAGCGGGCGAGTCTGCTAAAAAAGTGGCACTGCGACAAAAAACAAACATTGTTTCTCCAGCCCTTATTACCATTCACCAATATTTTTTGCCATGCCGCTCATGTTAATTTCACATTGTGGATCACTTCAAAATATTGGAGTGAATATAAAGTCTGCAAGGTTCAGTCAGCGGCTCAACTCTTCTGTTTAATGATCAACGATGATGTTGATACGATGACGTGATGATGATTCAGGTGGTGGCATCATCAGATAGCAATGTCTCCGGTCTGAGTCTCCAATGTAAATTCACAACATATTTTTTATGCGTCCTCAAGTTATTACTTCGTTAAGCAGTCCAAGTCAAGTGTGGCCTGTGAAGATGACAATGTTGATATTGAAATTGGAATAAATAATGATTACGATTACCTTGGTTGGATGGACACCAAAATGATTGTGTAAAAATTGGATGATGTGATGATGATGAACATTTAGTGCAACATTACAAGAATGATGGCACAGGTTGATGATCCCCATTCTTTGCAAACCCGAGGAAAGCTCATTACATTTAATTTAAATGATTTATAGTAAGGTATCATGAGACTTTCACTATCGCACCATTCCCATTTTAAATTCAGAAAGTCCCAAATTTATATTTTTTATTTTTGACAGAAGAAAAGTCGTTAATTTGACACATGAGTTTTAATAGGCCAGGTTTGTTTTTCTAAAATTACAGCTCTAAAACAACTTGAAATGTGGAAAAGGTTTAATTTAGCAGGTCATGAGCTAAAAATTGAAGAGAATGGAAAAGAAGTTGCTATTCTCCCAGTTTGAAATATATGTGCTTTTTGTTTTATACGATTCCATTTTGCGTGTGACTTGATGAGCATGTGCATTTAGTATTTATTTACGTTACTAAAATAAATTTTGCTGAAAGTACCTCCACATAATTCTGTTTCCTCTTGAAATATAATGAACATTTATGACCTCCCCTGTGAAAACTTTTTCCCAACACACACCAACCCTAATATGATGATGACACAGCTATATTGTTATTATTATTATGGTATTGTTATTACTGACTTGCTCCTTTTCTTGTTGCTATTATTATTATCATCATTTTTACCGAATGGAAATGGAAACAAGTGTATCTCTGCTACATCACACCACATCAAACAATATAGTTTTTTTTCGCTGAGAAATTTTTCTTATTTATACTCCATTTTTTACTTAATTCCATAACCGTCAACAATCACTTGATCAAATCTCGAGATTGTAGCCCAGAATGAATTTACAACATAGCCAAGCCGATGGCAACTCTAATTTATGACGCTTCTTAAGAAGGAAGCTCGCATTGTAGTAGCATGGCTCAACTCCCCGAGAATGATAATATGATGATACTCTTTTGTTTGGACATTGATGCTAAATAAATTCAGTGAAATATATTTTAGTCATGATTTTCTTTTCCCCTTAAACCACACTAATGCCTACGCTTCCTATCTAGTCGTTAGCGCCTACTGTGTGTGCACATTGCCATTACAAATTCCTTTCCAGCAGTGGGCCGACAAGAAGAAAAGAGATAAGAAAAACGCAACATTTCCCTATCAAACAAATATCAATGTTAAGTGACATCTCAATAATGAACTTGAAGCTGTTAATGATGATGCTCAGGAGTAGTGCTGTGCTGTTTCAAGTTTGAGCAAATAATTCATGCAATCCATAAGGATTCTTCCAATTAAATAGTTACTTTTCAATTCCAGGTCATAATTATTGCTCCTCATAATGCCAAGGTTTTGTTTGCAATCAAAATCTTATATACACATTATTCCATTATCTGCATCATGATCATGAAAATCCTTAAACCACCAGCAATAAATAATGTTTCCCCTCAAAAGGAAATTCCACATGAGTGGAAAAGTAAATTTTTATTGCAAACACATCAAACAACATCAGCAACAGCTTAAAAATGTAATAACATTAACAACTTTGAGAAAAGGTTGGATTATATCGCAAAGGTACGCAAAGTAAACATAAACCACCGCATTGATATTGATTGAGTTAAGTGTGTAGTATAGTGTGTGCTTCCACATCGACATGGGAGTCCTGCCCCAAAGCCCTGAATTATTCCAATTTTTGATAAACTCACAAACACACTTTTCCCATGAGAAGGAATATATGAGGATAGAGCTTGTAAATCAATCAGCTCAATATGTATAAGTATATTCTGTCGACATTCCTATCATCTATAAAAGTTGGAGGAAGCAATAATGTATGTCTGTTTTTACGCGACAAGTTATTTACAAGCTTTTATCTACTTTGTATTTATTGCCTTTTGTTGACGATGACGACTTAGGGAGGCTTATAGGTAAGTGACGAAGGTATAAAGTGAGCCCCAAAACAAGAATTATTAAGGGAGACCTCAAAAGACCTCATCTCAATTGTTTTAGACCTACCGCACAAAAGGAAAATAGGAAGGAAGACATAAAGGGAAAGGCTCCTTGTTGGTTTTTCCTGCTGACAAAAATGTCGTAATACAAACGAATCCGTTTTGTATGAGCAGACGCTCCTGTCCTACTCTGGCCATCCTCTTTTGGGCTGTTTTGGCAGTCAACTTTTGGAGACATTTGAAAACGAAAGGAATATCATATCATACGACCCATCATCATCACTATCCGGGCTTATATAAGGTTGACAAAGGCAACTTATTGACTGTTGACTTAATAATGCACGCATCCATGAATAATTTTTTTCTACGTGAAAAACTGTTTTTGGGGAAAAAAAGTAACTGTTTTCACCAAATTACGGTGCTTCTGCATTAAGAGCCCGTGCCCAAACCCCTAGCGTGTCATTCGCTCTAAACTAAGCCAAAAAGTGAGCTGCTAAGGTGGTCACGTCATTTTTTGATGGTTCCATTAACAGGACCCTTTTTCCTCATTTCTTGTGTTGCATGAATTTTAGAAACGCCATCCCTAATTCTTATTATATGACTTCATAGAAGGTGAGCTTAAACAATGCGTGCGGATATCGGTAGTGGTATACTCCTTCCTAATCCTAATAAACTCCTACAGCTGTGGCATTAGCTAAGTTTAATGTATGATGGTTTAGATGACGACTTCATGACTGACTGTCAACTGTCTAAAGGAGTCGATTCGTTTGACAAGGTTAAATAAATACCAATCAGTTTGTCATGTTTCCTTAATAATAAAGGATGAAATTTTATAGGATTTTTTATTGTTCTGTTGATGGATTGCGTTGAGTGAGACACTGTGATGCATAGCTGAACCTATATAAATATACTGTATGCTTTTAGTTGAGCGACAGACTGGCGGATTCGATAATAAAAATATGCACCTATTTTCAGCTCAACAATAGGAGAGAGCATCTTACTTGTCTTGTTCTGCAAATGAATTAAATTCCATTTATCAAAATGACAGTCACAACATAACTCCATCACAATTTGTATAAACAATATGAACCTACTACAATGTTGGTGCATATTTCTGCAACAACATGGCCACAGGAACTAGCAGAGGCAAGCCTTTAAAGGACTTTGTATTTATTACTAATCTTAAAGTTTTGTCATTCGCATTAACACTGCATCGATTCTCAACAGAATTTTATGATGGAATAAGTCAAATATGCACAATTTTGCACGATATGGGCTAGGCTAGCAGTTTGCTTAAATGACACTTTAGAGACAATCACATAAACAGTACACTCGTGTGAAGTGAGAGGTTGGCTTTTGCTATCGACAATCGAGGGAGAGAGACTAGGTTGTCAGACAAAATACGACTTTGTTGGGATCATAAATTTCTCACAAGTGCAAAGCAGCATGCCCTTTTGTTTCTAATTGTGTGTCTCCAATATGTGTGAAGGATTTTGTCTTGAATTTACTTTTACTTCTTTTGGTAAGTGGTGGTAATTTGTACTGTTACAAAAATATAGTAGCTATAATGTAGTTTTAAATCAATTATTGTTAATCTTTTGCAGGGAAATAAGATCCGTTGGGTTTCTCAAAAGTGACAGAAAATTCGCATGATTACTCGTTTAATTGCAGCCTTGAAGTCAACTGGACTCGGGCACAAGTTTAATCGCAGCCAACCCCTTTGGTCGGTGTTCTGCAGTCGCCAAACCTCACATCTGATGCCGAACTAGGGAATTAAGTGCGTATGAAGATAATGCTGTTATTACTACTCCCAACTGCAACTCTACCAAGTTGACTTCTTGGCACATCGTCCTCATCATATTGCTGGAACAGGATGATGGTGATGATGAGAAGGATGATGATGTAGATAGTATGGTGATGATGCTGATTGTAATAAAAAATGTGGCGCCTGAGGATAATGGAAAAAGTTGGTCGAGTTAAATAGTCAAGAGTCATGAAGACTCAAAACAAGAGAGCTGGCTTGACTTGCCACGAGAAGAGAGAAGATACGCAAGGAAAAGTTAAAGGTGAAACGTCTCACTAAACCCAACTGTAAACCAGGTTTCCCTCATAGTATATATCTGGGAAAACTACACAGAACCAAAACCAGCCAGCAGACCTTATGCATGGTTGAATTTTGGTCGTTTTTACCTCATATCATTCCTCTTGTAATAATAACCAGGTAAAGTAAGTAGCCAAGCCAGGCCAGACAATAAGGTCTCCGTCTACCTGTCCTCATGTAATTGCCACACTGTCCCAAACATCGAAAGACCATTTGACTAATTGCTCTCCGATCCTATCGATTCTCGTAAACTATACCCAGCGAGACGAATTTTTTAAACAATGTACGAAATTTTCTTGCTTCTTATAAGCTTCTATTATACTGCTAGGTTTCCGCGTGGGCTTGCTTACAAAATACAAAGTCAAAGCACTTCATACTCCATGCTCTCTAGTTTTATGTCTCATACGAATTGTTCTCAACTCTACTCAAAAGAATTCCGCAATGAACTCACAATTACCAGCGTGTACCAAAGAGGCTGACGAATTCAAACTTTTTTTACAGACCAAAAGCAGCAGACCAAAGGCGAAAGCAACTCAGTCATACAATCTCATCTTTGCATCATTTTTTTTCCAAACAGCAGCTTTTGAATGAACTTACATAATGTATGCAAATGCACTCCGCAGCTCGAAGTATTAAAAAGCGTGCCTGCCTCACTCAAAGAGGAAATCACATGATATCTGATTTATTTCAGGTTTGTGAGTACATTCTGCGATATCTCTTGCCGTGGCCAGCTGGAAAAGCTAGGAGAGGCATGTTTTGTAACATTACTACATACAATTCCTTCCGTTTCTTTTTCTAGCAACTTTGATGATGAATTGTACAATAAAAAAGAGGAAGTTGGAATGGAAGAGCTCAAGCTGTCAGAAGGAGCAGAAAATAAATGTACATATATTTGTTCCAAAGTAATTCAAACAGTTTTATGCGTGTGTTAAAACAGTAAAGAAAAATGCAGCTGATGTGTTTTTATATGAAATATCTGTCTCCTTCGTCCGTCCGGAGGATCTGTTGCCGACTGACTGGCACTATTCCAGTCGACTGTGGGTTCAGTTTTTCTGTCTTTATGGATGGATTGAATAAAGTTCGATACTCAAAGATGCGATGCCGAAGAAGTGTACATAATATATATATACAACCCCCATGCGTAGTCGTTCTTTGACTTAAAAAATTCTTAAAATGAAAGTGAGTGCACTCACACCAGTGGGAACTGCTTCTTCTCACCTTTTTTATTCCTATTTGTATTTGTGTAGCTTTAAAAGAATTCCTTTGGAGGGTGACTCAAGACTGTCTCGTGCAGCTTCATCTTACAAACACAGCTAACCCAATATACATATATACGCAACGTTAAAAAGTCGTTCTAATTCTGGACAATGCAAATGATCCATAGGTTGAAATGAATGGAACTGGTAAGGTCAAAGTCATATTCCGACAGAAATTCTTTCATTTTGTGAGTACATCATGTAAAAATGATCAATGCTTCAGAGTCAGCATAACTAGCCTAATTTTTTGTGACCATCCTCCTCACACAAGACAGAGGAGTGAAGGGAGACAAAATATTTACAAAACAACTTTCCACAAAATTTCTAAACAATGTTACATTATACTGGGAAAACTCATAAACAAGTGATGGGAACAAGTGATAAAAATTTGAAGGAGAAGAGCAAGACGTTTAAAACTTGAAATGGGATTATGACGAGGGAGCCCCGAAGCAAGACCATCATTGTTCGAATGACACTAAGAACACTGAACAAGCTTAATACTTTGCAAGCACGTTTCTAGACGAGAGCAAGAACCATAAAGACGAATGATAAAATTTTCATTATTTCTTCCATCATCCGTATCCAGCGTTTTATGCATGCGTAATTAAATATGACGGGTTACAAATTGAAAACAATTCAAAGTCGATGAAATACAGAAGCTGAAATGGAATTAATGTAAGAAATTCCATGAATGGGAAACAAGTATAGGTCTTTCCTTAACCACTTCAAATGAATGAATGAGTGAGTGATGTGAAGCTAACTACATTAAATCGGTAATAATATGGTGCTCAATGAATTTGATGGGAAAAGGTCATTGCATTGAATTGCTTTTAATTTAAAATTTGCAAACTCTTTGTATACTATACTTAAGCGGAATAAAAAAAGAAAATGTATATTATTTACCTCTACGTGCAAATTTCAAAAAGGTTGCAACTTCCTTCCTTCCAGTTTGGAAGCCGCCCTTCTGATTCACACCCTCTGGCTTTTCTGAGAACCCTCCTGATATTTTCTCATTGATGTGATGGTCCAAAGTTAATTTTGTACAGTATCTGTACAATCTTCAGCTGAAAAACTGGCTGATCTGATGATGAGAGTCCGCTACAAGTCTGATGATTGGGAAACCATACAGTTGCGTAATCAAACTACCACTACCAACTCGAGTGGTAGCAACTTCTCACTCCTCCACAGTAGCTATTTACTATTATTATTAAATACTGGAATCAGTGAGTTCATATACTTAAAGTTTTTCATTCATGTTCTGTCCGTGGCAATTAATTTTCATTCACAAAAAAGTTTCCAACAATACAAGCGATGAGTAGTAGCACATGAGTTGTGGTTGAAAATAATTTTTAGTTAGGCATGTTCTCAACAACAAAGTTATACTGCAAAAACGTTGTGAGCACCAACATGGGAAACAAGAAACAATCCAATTCACTGCTTTTTAGCTTCTCCAAACCCCCACCATGTAAAACAACTGAGGTTAATTACAAGGTGTGCAGTGCGTACTTCATGCCTGAGCTTTTCTGACAGTTTACGATCTAGTTTTTCACACAATTTCTGTCTACTTTTCTTGAATTAAAAGTTGCAATTATTATATTTGCTCGTTTAGCTACAAGCAGAAAAAATCTTGTTTTCTGATGTGCGGGTGGTTTTTCCTTTGCCTCTCTCTCGTTTTCTTTCCTCTTCGTCAACTCCTTCAAACTTAATTATGTAATGCACTGACAGACAGTGAAAAGCGAAAACAGTTTACAGACTTGAAACAGCTTCTTGAATTGTTTTTTTCTTTGTCTTTGTGATTCGTTTCATTCATGAATTGAATCAGACGGACGGATGTTTCCCTTGTTTCATGCTGCAATGACGAGCAATAATATATGTAGCTTTTCAAGTTTTCTGAGGATGCGAAATCAAGTTGTAGCAGCACAGGGAAAATACTAACCCATAAAATTATTTGTACTTGTCCAGAATATTAATTAATTCTAATTAAATCAACGGAAATGTACTTTTCTCTTCACTCCAAAGAATTTAGTTCACTGGGTAAACTTGTCCTTGTCCTGTCGGCACTTTTTGTTGCAAAAATCATGCTAATTTCTGCTGCTTTAAATAATTTTTATTGATTGTCACAAATGAATAGATAGTTCACTTTTCAACACCAAAACCAACATAATGCATGCATTGGAGAGTGTTTCATGTGCATGTATAATTGCAGCTGAGCTCGGCTTCTTGATGATGAGCCCACTATATCAACTGTTAAGACAGTAGATAATCTGGCACTTGTGTGATAAGCTGTTTCTTGATAAGTTCATTGGACCAGCGATGATGATAAGTATCGGATCGCATCACATCACGTTATGATGATGTTCTTCTAACATCCCACATGCAATAAATGTATGTTTAAGATAAGACAAGTTGAGTAATGCACATATGTACGTAAACTGGAATAATTTTATCGTTAAACTTTGTGATGATAAGTAATGATCGAGATACACCAAAACGAAAAGACAGAAAATTTGTCTTTTTCAAGTCAACTACAGTAGGACATCCATATAAAATGCCGATAGTGAGGAATATCAAGTCAACAGTTTAGTTTTGGTTTAGTCAATGGTGGTGAAACTCTTGCACGGTATGCCAACAAGTCTCAATCTTATCAAAGTTTTTGACATTATCCAAGGTTGTATCACACACACACACGATGGTGATGTTGATGATGATGATCGGTAATAAGTCTCTAAAAGAAGAGGAGGTGGAGGCAGGATGGGCTGCTTCGTGAATCAAAAATGTTTAAATGCAGATTGAATGTGATGAGTTTCGTATTTCTCCCGTCAACTCAATTTCAGTTTGTCACCACGCTGAGGATCAAGATGAGAGTACGACACACTGATCTTCAAAAAATGCTAGAGATCTTCTTGCTCTCTATCTCACCTTATCTCTATAACACAAGTTTATCTTCAAAACAAGTCTTGGATATTATCAGGCTCAATTTGTTATGTGTGCAATATGAGCTGATGGCTTTAAAAACACGGAGAAAACAAGTGCTTTTTTTCGCTAACACAAAACACGTTGTGAAACGATGCGATGCTGCATATTTTTCTTGTAAATACAACAACGAGGGGTTTAAGGTGCTGATGATCTACTTTGTATCAATAATTATTATTAAAAAATTTCTTTTCTTTTCGACGTTGTGAATTTTCAAGAAAATCACATTTTATAACAAAGTTCATTTCAATTGGGTTAATCTAGGAAATCTAACGTGAACCCAATCTTGATCAAGTCGTGCAGCACAAAAGGGAACCTTTTTCCATCTGCCACCAAAAGACAAAGAAGACCTTGATTATAAGTTGATTGCGAGTGTGGTGGAGTGGTGGTGTGTTGTGCGATTTGATATTAATGTGTATAAGATGAGATTTTTACTCCAAAGCCGTGTCGACACACACAGGAGCTTCACTTGCTGAGGTGAAAACAAGTGGATGTTGAGTTGCAACAAAAGGCGAGATCTCTTGGCTCTTGACTGTTGATGAGCTGCCACAAGTCCAATAAAGTAATAAGCAGGAGAGACACCAAGTCATAGGAATAAAGTGGTGAGCAAAAGAAGTCAAGAGCTTCTAACGAGGAGTCTAATACACCATAAAACATTAAAACTGAAGAAGTATCGTATCCGAACCTCTGTGTGTAAGAAAGGAGCGGTGATGGTTAAAGAGTGAGAATCGTCGTATAGGAAAAGCTAGCAAGTATTCAACATTTCAACTCTTGAGGACCAAACCAAACCATTTGAGCAGTCAGTAGCAAAGGGAAAAAATACATTCTGCAGAAGGATAATAAGATCTGCCTTGTATGAACACATATATAGTAGGCAACTTCCAACAACCCTGGTCTGCTCTGGCTCTAGCTACTATTCCACTACTTTTGTACACATGGATTGGACAACAGAGGGATTTTCTACTTGGATATATTAGCATATACAACGTAAGTGTGTGTGTACATAAGGAAAGGCATCTGTTTATGTTGGTTGAGCGAGCTATTGAGCCACAAAGCACTTATTAAACCCTTCTCATGTTCCATACGCACAAATACAAAGTAGAGATGCTCTCTTCTCGCTTCATCATGTTGTGTTTGTTTAGACTCTGGGCTGTTATATAATGAGCCCCCTATACAAAGCGTAATGATCGGTTGTAAACAACTCTTCTGGAGACCAGAGCTGAGAGGGAGATTGCTTGTTGAAGATGACTTTTTTTTGCTTGAGGAATATAAAAATTGGATTGATCCCAAAAGGTTTGGTTCTGGTTGGATGAGCAGCAACAACGTGAAAGGGTCTTAGTCATGGGCGGATTCTTCCCCGAGTTTCGGGGTGTAAAGTGGTCCCCTAATAGGATCTGGGCGGATGTCTCCACGCCCTCGACGAAGACGGTAGGTCCAACCCCAAACCAAAAAGGATAGCCTGACACACGCAAAGGAGCGTAGTAATAATGTAATCCACATGTATCATAAATGACATCATGCACGATACACGCAAAGGCTTCAAGCTTTCCGTAGAGCAATAAGGATTAAGGCATTATTCACAGTGGATGCTTATTAAACTGTGTTGACAATGTGACGGCGTGTTCACAGTAGGAGTTCTAGTAGTAACGAGCTGGGACAATCGTATTACCTTTCCGTTGGGCATGTTTACCTTAGGTTTTATGATTCTAGTAATTGTTCACTCGGATTGCAAATTTTTAAATACAAAAATTTGCTGCAGTCATGTTACTTGGGTTGGATAATTTTACTATCCAATATATTGCCTTGTACAAGATAATATTCAATAATGAAAACATTGCGTAAAGTTAGCGACAAATGGTACTGGAACATGGTTTTGATAACTAATCTAAAGCAATTTAATGTGCGTGCATTCATTCAAATTCAAATTGCAAGGATTTATGAAAAATAAAGTACATCTACGCTTTACATGTATCCTATTTCGCTAAATTTTCTGTAAATGAGCAAATAGTAAATCGGCACAATTAGTGTTGAGGGACCTACTGTCGTTAAAATTATTAGAAGCATATGGATTTTAATGGCTGACGTCAATTTGTTACTACTTTTGCAATTTAGTTTAATAAAATATAAATACCCCAATACCACGAAATAATTGATTAATATCATTTGAAAATCAGAATTTTTAAAGAAATAATTTTTAAGCAAATATTCAATCTCAAGAATTTAAAAATATGTGATTGAGACGAATTACATTTACTTGTGCATTACATTACTTTTTTGCGTTAATTTAAGATACAATAATTGGGTACTGCAAGTCCTTCGTATTTTTTAAATTCAATTTTTATAATAAATCCCAACCCAATCTAAAAATTTCATAAATCTAGCTAAAAGGCAGAGCCCGAATCTTGACTCCAGTAGTGGTACATGACCCGTTTAATGCGGATTGCAGAGTCCTTTATTTGAACATTTATTTATCAAACTCATTCTTGCCACTTTCATCCTTTTAAAAGCCAGCAATTTACTTCTTTTGTTTTAACCACACAGCGTAATCAACTCAAGAGCAAGAGACATGGCCCATAAGATAATTCACAAATAAGGATTTGGATAGATGCTTTTAGAGAGCAATAACTGATAGCCTTTTTATAGCCGCGTGGAACGGAAAAGGTTCTAAAGGTATTTCAACAACAGCCATAGCCAGCGCCACGTACCATTCTAGGTAGTCTCAGTCACAGTCTGTCCCACTGCATCCCACAACCACCTTTTTTTACTTTGTCAAATTGGTAAAAGAAACAAAAAAATAAAGAAAATCCGTAAAAATAAATTTGAGTCATATATTTGAATCCGTTTACATATATTTATCTCTCTCGTTTTACAATGAATTTCCTCTGCCAGATGTGGATCCTGATGAAGAGTTAATTACTTGTATGATATGATGACTACAAAGGGAAAGGGTTCACTCAGTCACTGCTCAGCTCAGTCGCGACGTAATTCTTTTTTCTCCAACCAAACCATTCTGGTGCGATTAGGAGAAGACACAATTATTGATAAAATTTTCACTCTGGCCCATTTATGGGAAATAAAATATGTGGAGATCGAGACGACAGGATACGATGCATTTTTAAATTCTCATTGTTATACCATCATCATCATATATTATTGCAGTAAAAGCAAATCTTTTGGAAAAGTAAGTCAGCATGTCTCAGTTTTTATTCTCTTCGTTAGTTTCCTTTCTCTCTGTTTGTCTTGTCATATCAGCACCATTACAATAAAATGTGTACCATAATTAACATCACCCACTGGAAATGCATACGTTCCTGTCATCATAATGTAACACCAGAGCAAAAAAGGATCACAAAATTCATTAGCTTCCATTCCCATTGCGCAACATATATAACAGCATAATACTTTAAAAGGGTTGAAATATTTAGGTTGTGTTGTGAGCAAGCATGCCTGCCTGACTGTGTCGTATGTAACTAAACCTCTAAAATATTCAGGGGATGCATTTCTACGAGCCATGCGAGTGGAGCGACGTTTTTTGATATGATGGTGCCTGGAAGTCCAAGTGCAATGTGAGGTAACTTTAATCAGGGCTTATCTGTTACTGATGAGACTTGACTTGTGGCTCTGAAAAAAAGTAGTCTGAATTGAGTCTTATGTAAGGCTGCTGCTGGAGTCTGCCCACAATTTAATTGCTCATCGGACTCAGTGCCTCATCCAGCAGAACTCCAGTCTTCATAATCGTAATACGACCTACAACATTTGTAAACTTGTTCTACATATCCCTATTTTTCTTTGCCTTTCTGGTCAGGTCTTTATTCCTACCTGCAGAAAAGTAAATGAGGTATTTATTGCCTGGAATGTGTGGAACTTGAAAGAAAAAAATGTATATTATGTATAATACTTACATTTACGTTCATCACCATCATCATCAACCTCCTTGCATTTTGTTTCATTCAACCATGCACATCCTCACACATTACATGCATTTTTCTCAGTTGAGAAGACAGGAGAATGCAGCAATAAATTTGAGAGCTCAGCCAATCTGATTCAGGTTTCTGGTGTACTCAACCGTTTCCGAACAACCATTAGACAACTTCATTCCATTAATTATTCATAAATTTCCTCCACACAGTGAAATTTCCTTCATCTATTCCACTTATAATTTCACACTTTGGTGGAGGTGGTCCAGTCGAGAATTGATGGCCCAGCTTTTTAGTTGCGCATTCCCCAACGTTTCCACAATTTGTAGTTTATTCTGGTAGCCAACTCTGCATTAAATCAGGAGGTTTTTCAAGTTTGCATTCGCAAAAAAATGTGAAAACCAGGTCGTCCCTTTTTTAACTAGCGGCTCGATTGGCAATACCAACAAATGAGAAATGTGATTTGTATGTTTTTTATGAGTGTTTACCCATCAAAATGTTTGTGCTCCTTAATTAATGGTGTGTTCGCTTATATTACAGCCTATTAGCGAGGTGTAATATTTTTAAAAATTCATTATCAGCACAAGATCCGTTGTTTTCTAGTGTGCCTAACAAACACATTATACTTCTTGTTGTTGCAACGGAAAGAATAACCATACATATTTTCCTAATCTTGTGAAAGCTTGTTCCATATATATATTTTGTATCAGTTTCCCCACGTACAGATAATCTCAAGATGTACATTTTATTCCTGTACTATGCATACACATCATGGACAAGTTATCTCCATGTCTTTTATGTATTTTCCCAGCAAATTATTCCAAACACGGTATCACTGTATCCTTTAACCACGTATGCATTTCAACTTGTTGTTAACTGTCATGTCAAGTAATCAGTACTCATCAACTAAATGAACTGATGATGCAGTTGCAATAAAATAATTATGCACATTGACTTCTTCACTTTGGCTTGAGAATTGTCGATTTCTCATTACGTGCCTTGTGGGCATTAGTGCAGACTTATAATTGGAATAGTGGAATGCATTATTACAATTTGTTACGACCTTAATAAACTGCAACTGCACCAGATGATAAAGGGACTGCAATCGATTTTAGGGGCAAGAAACCAACGGCTCGTTGTAATAACGGTATATATAGAATCACAACCAACATGTTATAATGTAGTTTCTCAATGGAGACATTGTAAGTATGTTATGAGGTGTCTTGTTAGCCATGTAATAATGTGAAAGCATAATGTTGATGAGAAAAACACAAACAGTTGGCAGTGTCTTTGATCAATTTCTAATTTAAAATCTTCCTTTTAAACAGTTTCAAGAGATACTAGGATTTCATATGCACTTTTTTACTTAGTCTGTTTCCCTTGAGGGTTTATGCACAAAAAAAATTTACTCTGCCTTGAGCAATTAATAGAGTTATTTTTGTAATTAATGTATGAATACGAGCCATATCTTCTTTTTCTTCTTGACGCAAATACATACTGACTTGGGGTAGTTTACTTAATGTACTGAATCTTATCAGGGGCGATCATACAATGTAAAAATCAGAATCTTCACTTGGATTAAATTATCATTAAGCCACCATATCCACATGAGTGTATATAAATGTAAGCGGAGATCATTAATTTATGAAAAAAAATGTTTGTGATCAGCAAAGGAAACGTCACTGACGGAATTGAATCACAAAAAGTCATTAACATATAAATGAATAAGATGGAACTGAAAAATAAAGAACTCGCTGAGAAAATGATTTATAGTTCCGTTGATTTGCGAGACAGGAACTTTACATCAGATATCGACTCTTTTAGCACCCTCACCATTATACCAGCGTAATCAGCTATGGGATGAGCTTCGGGGCGTATTGATAACAACATTAATAATTTGTGTTCAAAATACCGAAAATCCGTGAAATTAAGTATGAAACTGATAACTGACATGCTTATTTAATTACTACGTGATTCATTACAGACAGAAAAAGAAGTGAAAGAGCCAGAACTATATACAGTGTTGAACATGGCAAAAAAATGCTACCTCCGTCCGAGTCACTGATAATATCGACATCAACCAACAATACAAGCGTTTGTTATCACTGTCTCAAATCTGGAAACGGAATTTCGCAAGATTTTTTTCTTCTTTATTGCAAAGGTGGTGTTGGTGGTGATGGTGTGGTGCGGTGTTAACAATTTTTCTGGTCAATGACACTCCATCTTATTCTTCACCACTTTAGTTAATGAATTAAATAATTTTTGCTTGTAGCGTTATAGATATCGTGTCCAGTTTTTAAATTGCCAGCAGCTCTAGTTCTAAGAGATGGGGACATTGATTCCAAAGCACCTTTCATTCTTTCTGAATGAATAAGTGAGGAAGGAAGGATGTAATATATATATAGAGCTTAAAAAGTTGAATGAGTCGTTTTCTCAATGAAAATTAATTTTTGTAGTTTTCGCTCAAACAACAACCGGACAATGCTTGTAATGTCCTCTCGATGATACTAAACTTTTATTCCCAGTTTCCCACCGTGACCTCCTCCTCTTTGCACCAACATAATTATATTATAACCTCAACTCAAATGGACTTTTAAAAAAATCAGTGGGAATTTTCATTCATTCAACCATGTAAGTACAAAAAGTTGCGTGTGATGACATTTAATTATCGTGGCTTATTTTTAAAACGAGCATCCATATACTTGTTTGTATTATTGTTGTTGTAATTGTAAATGTAAATAGGTATACACATATAATCTGAGTCAAGTTTAAAGTGAGAGAAAAAAAACAGCAAAAATGTTTTTATACTCAATAAAGATTATCTTTTGAAGATGATGATACCAACTCTGTTGTTTTTCTGCATACTTACATTACCACTTAACCAGAGAAGATGATGCTGCCACTTACTTCTTGAAATGATTTCTTTTTTCTCTCTCGCTTATTCTCCCTCTTGTACTTTACCTTTTTACCGGTTGGTGATGATGATAAAGCTAAAATCCTCTGATGTAGCCTAAATTGAATTAAACGTATGCCACGTACTTGCTCCCACATGGAAGCAAAAGGTTGCGGATGTCATAATTGGCTAAATTAATATCTAGATTGCTATTTTATTCAAATGAAATGAGAAGTTCTTTTTTTGTGTTTGATTGAAAGCGATTGCAATATGAATGGGCAAGCAGCATATGGCAATAATAATACCATTATTATCATGTGCTTTATATACCCTCTTCTCTTTCTCTCTATAAACTTTGATAAGGATAAACCTGTTGTTTCAAATAATAAGTATTATATATATTTTCTGATTCATCCACTTCGCTTTTTAAATGAAAAAATCCTCGCAGGCAAATTTAATCCATTTGATAATAACATGGTATGAGCAATATGCATTGAAGCCCACGCGATTTCATAAAATCCGTGCTGGCTCAAGACATTCTCCTATTATTGTGATCGTTACGTATGCGTTCATTCATAAACTGAAGGAGATTGTAGCGAATTAGAAAAAAATGTGCTATCCAGATAAAAATTGTTTTAAACATCTATCACATTGCATTGCACTACAAGGTACTTATACAAAACTTGTACCTACTCAAGTGTAGTATATAAGATGTATAAGACACACACATCATAAGCCGATATGGATGTAGGTATGTGGAGGTAGAGTATGCATAAAAATTGTGCAGATAACAAACAAGACGGCTTCTCCGATGAGGATTTTTCTCCGTGTTTTACTAGTTTCATTCAAAGATCTTGAGGAGAGATTACGAACAAACGAACGAAAAAAAGCAAAGCATTAAAATACGGAATGAAACGAGGAAAAGAGGTTTGGAAAAATACATGTGAATATGTGGAAAGAGTAGGGCCATATCATCATATCCTGTACTAATTAATCTTTCTTAAGTTGTTAATTGTGTTTTTATGAGTGTGTCTCCTCGTTGCGTTCACAAGTTTCACATATTATCCTTTATTTCATATTCAGCAAAAATGACCATAATATTTGTGTCTGGTCAGACTGCTGACGAGACGAGAGAGAGAGAGGTTCATTTCATTCAAGAATTTTCTGATGCAAACCAGAAATAGAATATAAAAAATCAAGACAAAGTATGAACAAGAGAGAGAGAGAGAGAACGAAGCAAAAAATCATTTCATTCATGATTTTGCTCAGCGATACTACGGGGGCGTATTACCTACTGTGATAATTTGCCAAAAGCAAAATACACGGATAGAAAATACAGTAGCAAAGGTAGTTAGGCTGAATGTGAGTCGGTTGTTTTTTTTTGGAAAATTCTCCGCTTCAAGCGTCAATTTTGACATAAAGCTAATCTACTTCCGCTCTCTTTTCTGCCTCCTACACCTTCATTTTCGTATCTGGCTTCAATAAAACGTGCTTCGGGGGATGGAAATGAGAGAAGAGCTGAGGAGCCGCAACACAGTCTAACAATCTATATAATATAATAATTCCTCTCCTTTTGCTTATAGATTTGCAATTAGGATAAAAGCTATCTCCTAATTTGATAATAAATTTGCAAAGGATTATTGGTAATAATTGCTACAAAGAGAAGAGATGAGAAAATACATCATGGTTTATTTGCTTTCTACAAATTATAAAACCTAATCCAGTTTAAGGATCAAAGCTACCAGTAATCAAAACCAAATGGCTGTAAAAATTAAAAAAATTAAATTGACGGCGATAGAAACATATATGCGCATTCAAAACATGCCCACAGGGATTTAAATTCAAGAACATAACACGGTGCAAGGTTTTTAAGCACCTCCGACAAAAGAGTATATGGAGCGTCATGCTGTTAATATTATTGCTTACTTTGGGAATATATTGTTTCCATTTTTTAATTGCATAAATAATCAAGTTCCCGCAGTTGGTTGAAATTTCCCAAATTAAAATACTGCGAGTGGTCTAGACTATAAGTACAAAAAAACTGTGATCATTTTGAAAATTTGCAATTCTACATAATATTTCACACTCTCTATTTACCCAGCTACCTTCGAGTTCGTCGTGGACCAGTGCTCAGCTCTGGGAATTTGCAATGTGTGGAAGTTTAGACGTGTTTCTTTGATTTATATGTAATTGTAAATCGTCCAACATTCATCAAGTTGTACTATGTTGTGTACGATGTTTTTATTTCACTTGAATATTTTAGCATTAACCATACCATACCAAATTAATGTCAGTCTCATACATTATGTATGAGGATTGCGATCAAGGAGAGGATTTATGTATGTAGATCTTGATGATCTTTGTGTAGTTACCTGCTGTTCACTTTTGCGGATATGGCATGACCATGACACTTGAGGTCTTGGTTTTTTCTTGATAGCTAAATACACTCGCTTCAAATAATCTGCAAACTAACAATTGTCTGATATTAAAATGTTTGTCTGGTTATGCGATGTGATGATGTTATCAAAATTGGTACTTGTACCTCTGCCTACCTACATTATAATCCTCACGTGGTTAGGTAGATATATATGCTCAAGGATGGGATAAGGTTCGTCGTTGGGTCGAAATGGAACAGAGCGTCGCGTTGCGCATCAGCACAGCCTGGCATTTTTGTAGCCATTAATTTTGAGTTTCTTTTTGTGAGAATGAGAATTATAGAGGTAAAAATTAATACTATAAAACCTTCAAGACGGTTTTCACTGATATGCATTAATCTCCGTTAATTATACCATTAAAAAACTTGTGTTATTATTAATTTTATCATTATTGCGATTTTGAAAATTGATATCATAAAAAAAGATTTAACAGCAGGAGGAGGGCAGACAGGGAGACGATGTATCGGTAGAAAATCTGAGAAAAATGTAAACTCAGTAAGGATCGTATTTGGAGGTGTTGTTGGAATCATATAATAGATCATTATGTTTAAAAGTATTCATCATATTGCGCATTTTATTAACTAGTTGGTACTTTGGTAGTTGACTCACGTAATAGTAATAGTGATAGGAAAATACAGAAAAAAAATTGTCTAGCAAATTATTCATTACCAAAAGAACGATGACTTTTATAACGAACGAAAGACGAACATCATTGAAAAAATATGAAATCCATTCTGGTACAATAAACCGCACACGGAGAGCCATCAGAAAAATGTTTAGAACACCAGTTACAAGTTAACGAGACGGTCAACTCAACTGTTGTTGCTGGGAAAGCTGTGTAATTGAAAATGTCTTGAATATTGTGAAAGATGCATCATCACAATAAATCAAAAACTTCCTGAGTGGCCCAGAGGGACTTGAATATTTAGACAAATATGAAATGAACGGGAGAAAAAATGTGTTTGAGAGAGCACGGAGGTTCTCAAAGCCACATAAATTCAGGCACACAACCCACCCAACTTAATCAGCCATCAAATCTCCACAAAGTGTTCTGTTTTTCCTTCCTTTCGAGCAAAACTTTGCAGACAAAATAAAGAGCCTATAATATGTACATGTACAATATTTACTTTCGTGTCTACCTTTTTTCCCGTCCCATCAGCATAAATGTACGCAAAACATTTTTATTTTATTGCTTCCAGTTCTTACTTTGAAGCAATTTGTGCAATAAAATCCATGATTTACTGATGACTCTTCTGTAGTCTACGGCTTTATCCACTTTTCATTACGCACACAGCTATCAACATACGCTGCTACTGTGTTGTATTCTCATAAACAACTTATATTACATCACCCCAACATCAAATTTTTCCTCTTATTCACTTTGGTAGTTTATATAGAGTCTATACCACTTACGTAGACATCACCTGCAGACTTTTCCCAGCTCTGGCAATGATGATGATGATGACACTTTCCAGGCCCTACTTATTTCAACCTAACAGAACACTTCCTTGCAAAATGCCCCGGTCTTCTAGTTCATGTGCTCTGATAACTGAAAACAACTTAACCTAAACTATATTTCTTTTTATTTATTTATTTTAAGAGAAACTTTTTCCTACGCTGGTTTTATCATATATCAACTTTATTAATGTTGGTTTGTGTTCCGATAGCCAGCTCTAAAGATAATGACAGTTCCCTTCTCTAGCTGTGAAAATGTTTTAGCTACCGTCAACCTCGGAACCTCGGAACGGTACCTCCGTTAATAGTTGAAAAGATACCGTTGATATTAAAAAAGAAAGGTGGATGTTGTAAAAACAAGGAGATTACTCGATGGTTCCATATCTCTAATGAAGTTGCTCATCATAATTTAATTTAGAAAAATCCACACCATATCAGACTCATTACACAACAGAGAAAACTGTTGGGCTCTGCTCTCCTTCTGATTATCAATGCAAGGCGTCTGCAGCTAATTATTACCCTTCTTGGGGCTTAGTGGTGACACGCTCATTAAGTTAAGTATGATTGGAGATATTTAAAACAGAAGGTACGCTATCACAACTGTGCTTTTTTTAGCTGATAGGATAGTCAAGACAAGAGTCTTCTTTGAGTAAAAGCACCTGCATAAATATATCCTTAGTTATATAGGTACAGTATTAAAATTTCCCATGGTCTGATGATGTGCTCGACTGATTTCATGCAGTTTTTTTTATATTTCGAGAAGGAGATTAGATTTGTGTAAATGAGCGAGAATTGAAGTGCGATAAATGTATGCATGTGTAAAAAGTGCTGTGTACAAAGGTACTAAGATTGTATAGAAGAGGAGTCAAATATTTAGTACTCAAGGTGGTAATAATGGCAATATAATATGTATCTCGCCAACGAATTAAATTAGCAAAAGAAGATTGCGATAGTATAATATGAAATGAAGACTACACGCACCCAACCTAATGTGTGACTATATTATGACCATCTACGTAGGTATATTATATGCAAGCACATAAAATATAATGTGTGTGTAAGCCAAAGTAATCATCATATTAGCTACGACGGGTATATATATGCTTACCGAAAAAGCAACAAACTTCTTTTTGATAAACTCAATCATAATCATAAAAAGAGCCAATTCACAACTCATCAAAGTTGTATAGTTTTGAGGCATGTGTGGCTCTCAGCTTCTGATATATATTTTTTAACTAATCTTCTTCCACTCGACATGACTTGTTTCTTTTTGGCTGTGCAGTCAAGGAGAAGTAATAAGTATATCACAGCAGGTACACAACATCATAATTTTTGTAGCTAATCTTGCTTCCATACTCCGCACAGTTTCCATCTCAAGTAGGTAGTGCAGCAGGAGGTATAGGTACTAACAAGAATTTGTAAGAAATATGAGTTAAAAGAATGATAACTTAACTTAACAAGGCTTCATAAAGATTTTTTGGCATGTTGTATGATAAGTAGGTAGGTTTGGAACCTTTGCAAAGCGTGTGTGTAATTTGTGTATTATATGGGATGTGATAATATTTTGAGACATGATCATTCATGTACGGAGTACAAAAGTATTTTGTTGAGGATTGATATGGATGCAATTTTAGCAGATAGCATTTGTGTAAAGTAGAAAGTTGTGGGGGTGCCCAATCACGTTTCTCAGATTTCAGAAAACGCATGCTTTAGATAGATAATTTGCGGATGTAGATATTTGAAGAGACAAGGTCAAAAATGCAATTTTGATAGGGCAATAATAATACGCATTTTTGTGTACATCTAGCCAATAAGGTACACATCTTTTTTTATGATTACAATACAGATCAACATATTTCAACTCGTAAAATCCATTTCGGTTACAGCGGTTTGATATAAATTATAGTAGGAAGACATTCCGATCTACGTAGTATACATATATTTACAAAATGGCATTTAAATATTTTTGTCGTGGAACAATTACAATTACATTGTATCTGAATAAAATATGTATTAAACATTAAAGTGTGTAATGGAATGACTCCAAACTGCAACAATTTAAAAAGGGATAATATGGCAAAGCACGTCTTATTATTATGACATGTTAGAATTGTTAGATTAAATCTAGTTTGTAAATCAGTAGCTGAATTCTTACATGAAAAAAAAATTCAACAAACACATTTTGCACCTGTCGCTTCCAGTGCACTTGCTCCTCTATAATAATCCGATTCTGTGTTCTTTCTTTCAACTTCCTGTCAAAAGCTGTTGGAGTCAGCTAAAGACAAGCATTAAAAATTATAGCCAACAGCAATAACCAGCAATAACCTCATTAGTTTGACACTCAACTGTATATTTAAATCCGCATTTTTACATTATAACCATAATCCGCTGTCAAGAAAAGTCATTCATTCTCGGTTGGATGAGTCCTCCCATAGGCATTATAGTAAGAGAAGTGAGTTTGTTGCTGACTCCATTTACTCAAGTTTTGACATTTATTCCTGCTAGAAAAACGTTTTACGTCGATGTATGTCGAGCACAGTATAAGTTGTTCTTTAAAACAACATGCATATTCAGACTTATATAAACCCTTTAGGAAAAAGAAGATGAATGAATTTATCGTGGGAACGCTTTCGTCCACTTAAACCTTGCGAGCTGCTGCATTAATTAGCGAAATGTGCAAATCTGACAGGTATTTGTGGTGTAGAAGGCTTGCGTATTGAGTGTAGCCCCATTCAAGTGAACTGATGCATCATTACGAAAAGTTTTCTGTGTTTCATGTTGTCTGACGTGGGAAATCCTTTCAGAGGAAGGAATTAATATGCTCACGAAAAATAAATAGCTTTTAATTATATACCTCATTACAATGCGTTGCCATTTACCCTTTTAAGTGCCCGTATTTCATCTTGGAGTGCTGGTCTACACGATCCCATGCTGATTTTATTAAAACCGGCAGACAGAATGGGTTGGCTTGTGCAGCAAAAGTCATCATCGTCAAAATAATTATGTTATAATAATAATGATTTAGCATAAAGAAATTATTTTGTACTTTTATTTGCAAAAAAAGGACTTGTGTCTTTCACATTATTTTTTGTACAGAGCATTGCACTATTCTTACACATGTTCGCTAACCAGATGATATATTATTCATAGATACATATATTTATACCTTCATCTTAATTTATTCACATCACATCAGCATTTCCCTTCCGACTTTTTTCTTCAGCTACTAAAAACTAAACACAAAGTACGTGTTCTTTGTTGTAAATTAAATTCTTGTGTATTAGCTTTCAATACTTGGGAGTCATCAAGTGCTAATTCTTGACACATTAACAAATGTTAATTATATACACACGGATGCACACTAATAATTGACTTTTTCCTCAATAATCAATTAGCTTACTATGTAACACCGTTTTGTATGACTAAATTAGATATTCTTATATACATCTTATATAGTTTTTCATAGAAAAATATTTACAACAGATTTTGGCACTTTTGGAACTGTTTCGGGTGTAACAAATACATTGCTTCCTGTTTTGCTTTGCAGTAGGCGATGTATATGCTTCTCTCCGAATAATTATACTCTACTTATATATTATTATGTACTTTTAGATAAATATTCTTTCTAGATTATTAGTCTCTTTATAAGAACAAATATATGTTTTTTACGTCTACTATTTTGACATTAACCTAAAGTATATACATGGTAAATGCATTTTGGTACGAAAACTGCAGATAGCAGCCGTTCCTATCCTTAAATTCTTAATTAATTTAGAAGGTAAATGAACATAAAGCATTTTATATCTTGGCAGCCCGTTTGACTTTTAGTGTCACCGGATCCCCGAAACTCTTTAGTTTTCCCTTATACGATTTACATTTTTAATATCATTCTATTTCACAACGAAAATACTAAAGGAATTAACTATTTAAGATATGTACTCCCATTCATAAACACACCTCAATCGTAATGCTATACCCCTAATTCAAAATCCACTTTAATCTCGCCCCTGAACAATGACTGGAACGTGAATTGTATCAATAAATAAATTACATGCAACCGACTCCATTTTATACACGTCTCTTACTTTTAATAGAAAATATCTACACCTAAGCATTTATATGCGTAATCCAGTAGTCTTGACATGAACGTGTTGAAAAGAATGCCAGCTGCCATCGGGGCTCTTTCGTTACATCATTAAAAACCAAGCCTTAGCATAATATTTAGATTTAACAAGTGATAATGCCCTTTTATAGTACCATTGATTTGAAACCTAAAGTGTGCTACAATAAAAGGGCAAGCCTTAAGGTAGTCTGAGTGAATAAATACGACTATTTAATGTACAAGGATAAAAAGGAGTATAATTTCAATCTTCAAACGTCTACACACACATCTCCGTACCATTTTTTAATTGGCTCACCAACCACACCTAAAAATCCGTCTAGTCAATTTAGTCATGTTGGTTCTGCTGCAAATGCTCGGATATTTGAACAGGTACAGATATCAAATCAGCATTGTCATGAATGCGATTCACGAAACCAACAGCATCTTGCTCATCATTCAACCGTAAGGGACTAGGGTTTCCATGTCCATGATTTTCCAACCTCACCATGCTATAAAAGAAAATGAAGATTTCATCAGAAAAACAACTCTAACCTCTGCATACTTGACATTGTCATTATTTAGGAAAAAAGTAAATTCAAGATTTTCAGATGACATGCTCTGCTCAGGTAATATAAGTACTACTGAAAGTAATCAAGTATGCATGCACTAAAAGAAAGTTGACATCATTAAGCAATCAATCACGTTATCAGAGAGACAGCTAAACAAGCATGCATTATATCTGTTTCTGCCATTTTCGAAGAAAAAGATGAATGCGACATTGCTATTGCTTTATTAAATGCGTCATAAAAATTCCAAGAAATTTCAGATGCCCAAAACGAGCAGAAAAATGAATTTCACGTAACCTTTTTGCATTCTTCAAATACTTTCATCTCACTCACCTCCCTTGTCTAAGGGCACCGGTAGGATCACCTTGTTGATGCAAGTGATGATGATGAGCTCCCCCGTGATGATGTGCGGGCTGCTGAGCTGCATAGTACTGAGCAGTGGTGAGACTTGGAAGAGCTTGGCCTAAAAGTGAAGGAGCCCGAAGTGAGTCAACAAAACCTGCTGCTGCGGCTGCCCACGGCCCCTTGTAAATTACGTGCTTGGGCATTGTTTGCATTCAACCCTCCTGTCAGCTTGATTGCTCCTTCAAGTCAAGAAAAAAAAGTGACAACTTGATCAAATTATGTTGTACATCAGCTCAAATCGTATCTCATCATAAGATGATTCGATTTGATCTCCGCTGCCGCTTATCAAAATGATTATGATTTCAATACCACGTTGTAGCATCATACTTGTTGCCGGGTTAAGATATTTGCTGGCTTTTTCATTAGCCAGAGCCGCTTGATGATGATGTGGAAGAGGAGAAAGTGCCGCAGGACTCTTGGGCTTCCGCTTCCGTGTTTGGATCCCTTCCTTCTTCATCGTCTTTGGGCGAGGAACCTGGCAAATGTTAATATTATATGTACTCATTTTTATACCCATTTCACGTCCGAGATAACAGAGCGCGTGCTAAAAATGTTTAGTTTTCCGCTAAAAACGCAGCATCTGGAAAGGCTCAAAGAAGTTGCGTGATCGCGTAAAGATTGGGGAGAAAAACATCTTAATAAAAAACGACATGAGTCATGAAGTCTCAAAAATGTAGGAAAAGCATGATTGCTCTGCGCGTGTGAGAATGGGTTGCATGAAAGAAAAAAATTGTTTCGACAGAGTTCAAAGAGAAAAGGTGGTGAAGTAGCCCCATAATATGTAACTATATGTATAATATAGATATAAGCAGTGGTTATGAATATAATATGTTCCCCAAAATTCTGATAGTCATTTTTAGAAGTTTTCTCCTTTTTTCCCAGTGCATTAAGGAGACGACGTGGCTGTCTCGTCAGCTGAGCAACTACAAATTCAAAGCTGTAATATGTTGGTCGCCGAAATGGGAATGTGAGTAAGTGTGTGTGAGTGCATTCTATCGTTAAGATAAGGGTTAAAAAGTGTGTGTTTGTATTTATATTAAAGAAGGTATATGCAAGCATCCCCTATTCTACAAAGGTTTGTGTCCGAAATATACGTTCATCAGTTTATCTAAAAATGAAATGCATAGTAATAGTAGCAATACTAATAACTCTTCTCAAAAATATTACATTTTTGAGAAAACGCTTGCTCTCGGTCTGGCCTAGCCTTTCTGCCAATTAGAGGGGACTTTTAAAACGCCAGAGTGAGAAAGGCCATCACATATTTTATAATGTGATGCATTAAAAGCTTCTTAGATTACAAAGGGAAAGGTTGGAGTGCTAGAAAGAATTCAACTCATTCATATTCATAGACTTACGCCATGGAGTTTGAAGTAGAGGCCGCATGCGTTGCAGACAGGATCCCCTTGATTATTTCTGCGCCAAAGGGTTGTTGTACTGAAATGGATAGCAAAACAGTATATGACAGGCTAGCTCAAAGTATAACGGAATTTGGTAATCAACACACATAAATCCAATTATTTTGGACAATATCTATACCTTGTTTGACAATTAGAGCAGGTCATCCCTTGTCGTCTTGTATTGCCCTGCTGAAAGCAAAAACATGATGATGATGCTCACATACTCACACAATACGCAATCAACTCATCTTATTTCCGTCAGTTTTTCTCAAGTAGCCATTAATGACATGTAAACATTTTTTTTACAAAATTCCTTTATAATTTAAAACCCATGATTATCAAATTAATCCCAAACGGATTATATTATTTTTTGAAAATTCATTCCAATTAAAATATTCTGGTGGACACCCACGCTCTCAAGTTAGGTTGTATCATTAAAATTGTCTCAGTTTCAAATCAGAGGAAGAGGAAGTAGTAAAAAATCGCATCTCTATTTTCGCATCATCTTTCATCTTAATTAACGTAATTTCCATAAAATTCGACTGCTAATCTTTTTTATTGAGGCAAACAAATTGTGTCCCGCGGAGAGAGAGAGACAGAGAAACATAACAAAGGAGGCAAGCGGAGTGTGATCTGATAAGAGCACTGTGAATAATAATGAGTTCATTATCCCAATTTAAAAAAGAGTTAAAGAAGGCTGACTACAAATTAGTATAATATTTAATTGAGCTAGCAGCATGCAGGTAATTTGCGATGACATGACTGGTTTGGTTACTCACCGACGCGGAGACCCGCTTCTGTTGGTTCCGGTTGAGAGGTCGATTCATCCCGTTGGTTCTGTTATAGAGACCACAAGCATTACATAGATAATGATTTGTCTCATCCCTTCTCCACAATGGCGTCCCTTTCGTGCCTTAGTTTACCAGTGAAAAAAATCACAGAGAAATGTATGACAATGATACACTAGTGTATTTACTTTGAGGAAAGTATATAGTTATGACTTTTTTCAAAAAAGTCACTAGAGGGATGTTATTAGAAAAAGGGATGTTTTGCAGGCAGAATAAGTTTAATTATTTTTGTAGTACCACAATTTACGCACTCTTTCGGATCCAACCCATAGTAAGCTCCTAGATGCTCCTCGCTCCATTGACCGGAACCTTGACCTTGCACACCAAGCTGAACCCCGTGGTTTCCATAAGACTCTGCCAAAGAACCGTAGGTACCGTAAGGAGAGGATGTGGCGGAGATCATATCCGGTGCCATGGCTTGGAGCTCAGCGATAGACATTCCTTGTGAACCGTGATGATGGGCAACCGCAGGTGGGGAAGCATTGCCATACTGATGTTGATCAGAAGTGTGGTGACCCCACGCCTAAAATGTCATCATGCCCACTGTGTATACATATCTGACTAATTATTGAAAAGAAGCAGGAAAAGCATTTATGATGAACGTAGTAGATGCTAGGGTTATCTTTGCAATCTCAAGTCAACCACTTAAAAAACGTAAGCATCTACTGATCCGACGTCAACACCCACGTACTTTGCATACATGTACTTTTTTGGTTAGTCAGCGCAAACAAAATAATACATGCATTATTATTGCGTAAGAGATCATATCCTCCACCTTCTTGAAAAACATAAGATTAGCCAACGTGCTACAATTTTATTGCTTAATTAAATGTTTCCTAAACGCATAAAACGACGAGAATTATCTGGAAAAATGCAATGCTAATCCGCTCAAGAACAAATTGCAATATAATTGCATATATGAACTAAACAAAGTGTACATGTTTTGTACCTTGTGTGCAGAGTAGCCCAAGTTCAAGAACTATTTGAGAAACAATATAATTTCGTAGCAGCAGTAGTAGCTGTAACAAGCATTCACCTTAATTTCATTAGGCACCAAGTTTGCAAAGACTTAACTAGGAAAAAACAGACCGGATAAGTCCCGTTTTCGCAGTTCAGTCGTTCTCATAGATAAAGTCCGGAGAGTGAGATAAGGCGACATCGACATCAACCTTAAGAATTAATGGTTGGGTACAGTACACCAGGCTCCGTGTACATATATGTATGTATGTATGCATAATAAGATAATCGCATCAGGATATTTTATTTTGCCAAGTTCACGCCAAATATATCTCGCAAGAAATATCCTTATTATTATTCTTCTACCTCCCAAAGCACATTGTGTCTTATCGGTCATACTTTTTATCATAACTCCTATTAAGATAACCACTCTGCTTTTTTCCCATTCCAGTTTCAGCAACTGACACAAAACCAACCAGCAGCAAAGGTACAATAAGGAATACTTATGAATGAAGCAGAAACATACCTTTTTTTTGCTTGATGTATGTTTTTGCATTGCTCTGTTTAGTTTATGAGCACAAAACAGACAATGAATATCATCATCATGTCATACCGTAATGCAATTCCTCATATTCCCGTTCCCATGCATGTACATAAAAGAAGAGAAACATGTGCATATAAGAATGTGATGCATTTCTTCGAGCTTTAATTCAGAGCAGCAAGGTAAACTTCCCAAGTTTTTTTAAAATTAGGAAACAAGAAAAAGATTAGACAAGTGCCGTTAGCAGGAATATAAACATTAATTAATGTTTGCTGATTTGAAAAGTAATTAAAATTGTATGTGACACTCCTTTTCATACAACTTTGATAAGTAGAGTCTACAAAAAATGTATTTATTTTACTTTACACAAAAATGTATTATTTTCCCCCTTTAATCTTAACAGTAAAAAAAAGGAGATATGACCACAACCATTTCTCCTCTCCCTTCACAACATCAAACGTGGTTATTTGAGAGTTTATCAATAGTGTGGTGTAAGCAAAACCTTGTTTTCGCATCAAGAAATAGCCCAGATTTGCATATTATATTACTCATTAAAGCCACATGTGAGTGGCTCTCATGTGTTCCCTTTATTTTCGTAAAAAATGTTCAAAGAAACGACAGGAAACGAGTCCGTTGATATCCATTCGTAATGGATGATGGTGATGGAATAGTAAAGTTGCAAAAGATATTCGTTTGTTCATAATAAATGCAGGGTTTATGTGCATTGCTATCAAAATGTAGAGTATTTTTTTACAGGATTTCAATTAGAAATTCACACCCATTTTATATGATTCCATATCAATTTTGTCAGCTTGGCATACACACCAAGGTATATCAACTAATCAACTATCTCAAATGTCTTTATGTGCTGCTGTTTTGTGACGCTATTAATGAACGAAGGTATTTTTTTGTGGGAGGATTGTATCCGTTATCCAAATAGGCATTTTTGTAATTTTATATTCCATTGATAAGCAAATACAATCAGGAAAGACACTGGGGGAATAAATTAAGAAATTATAGAAGTTGAAAACTAGGTGTGAAGTGATACGGCTTCTTTGTGGTGACAACAATAGAGACGTTTGATATGAAAAGTTCATCCATCTTTATACAAAAATTTACATACGAACCACTCGAATTAGCATTCTATGTAAATTATAATTTACACGCTTCCGATTCCGACAAGCTTTGCTCAAAATGCACTAGATTTGAATAAGCATGTGCCCTCCTATATTTAGTCGCAATTTCACGCAATACATAGGATAGGAGTGAGTGGGTAACAAGATAATTTAATGGAAATTAGATGATTGCGCAATCAATGTAAGCCATTACGTGTCAGTGAGCATAAAACCTTTTGACAATGGCTTAATCATCATTCTCCATCGAAAGAAAGACGCTTTACGACCTCACCCCTGAATAACAATGAATGCGATGTAATGCAATGATGATGATGCTAATGATACGACTTGTACAAGTGCTACTGATACTGATCGCATGTTCAAAGTTTGATGATCGCACTTGCTCTCTCCCTCAGAGAGATGAGATGAATGTGAGCTTAGCAGGCAAGAGCAGAGATGAAGCCCTTTGTAAGCAATTTGAATTTCAGATTTAGACAAGTTTCAGATCATTACCTCGTTCCTTAGACTTGCTCCTCCTGAGCTACCACCACCACCATAGTAGCTGGTTAGCTGTGAGTAGACTGCTGCTGATGAAGAGGATGATGAACCAGAATGATTTTGATTGTGTCCACCAACTTGGGATGGTGAAGGGCTCACGTAGCCGTAGTAAGCTTCCTTTTTCTCCAAACCTAAAATCATATAGTTCTCCATTTATTTTAACTTTGCAAAAATATATCGATACAATGACTTGGTAAGCCACAAAAGTCCCCCTGGAATCGATCGATCGTATAGTAAGGGTTTGAAGAATTATTTATGATTATGCACACGCAACTAGAAAGCCTCATCACGTTAAAAATAATCAATTCAACTTTTGTAGCTAATGCAAGTGGAGACAAAAATGTGATATGATAAAGAATGACGCAATCAGCTTGAGACAGACACAAACAACAGCCAAAATTCCTCATCAAGTATTCATTTCCTTTCCAATATTTTATACGACACAAATCCATTGGGCTTGGGCTGAGTGGTGGTGTCTCATTAAGAGCAGCAATAAATACGAAAAAGGGGTAATAATATCCAACAAGCCTTTCTAATGCATAAGATCCGGGGAGACTCTTTTTAGAGAGATGGTTTAACTGCGTATCCGATCTTGGCACTATCTATCTTACATGTACTATTCTGTGCTCATTTTTTACCTAATGGACCATAATTTGGATCCGAGGGCTCTCCGGCACTTTGGCGACCACTGCTACCACTTGTACCATAGTAAACTGCTCCTGATGCCGAGGATGAAGGAACATCTACCGTTTTTAGAGATGAGGATGAGTAGCCTGAGCCTGGCTCCACGAGAATCGACGGATGGCCGGCATCAGTTCCCACGTAATCCTGCGGCAGTGAAAGAAAAAACACAAGTGAGACACACGACATAAAAATGGTTGTTTGTTTTTGTTTGGAGGATCTATAGAGATGCACTGTCACATATTCAGGCTGAGGGAGATGAAGAAAATGCAATCTCTTAAGGCATATCAAAGAATGCTCGATTATGTCATGTTATCATGAATTTGTCTCGTCTTGTCTGATCACCTTCAAAAATGTGAGTGTACATGAATGCTAGACTAGTTGATACATTTACGTCAAGCTAAATGGTCTCATTAGCGAAGCATTTCAAACACATGCCGTGTTTCTTAATTTGATGTTAAAACCAATCAAAGTTTTGCCTGAGAAAGGGCAAGCTGAAAAAAATCATTAATTTATTCGGATCAAATATTTCATCGCACCTGATGGTGTCGAACTGACGAAGCATATCCATAAGGAGAGCCCCGAGATGGTGGAGAGTTGGACATGTATTGCGCTCCATTTCCGTTGCTCGAATTGTTTGCATTGTTATTGCTACCCCCACTTCCGGCTCCATTGCTGCTCGCGTTATTATTAGAATTTCCTCCACCAGATTGATTTTGAGCGACATTTCCAGAGCCACTTCCACCACCACCATTAGCCTGATCGTTTGCTGGATAAGGAGGTGGGGAATGATTGGGATAGTTTCCAGCCGTTCCTACTGCAGCAATGGCTCGTGCAACATCGAGCACATTTGGGTTTGTCATGTTGGCAAATGCTCGGCTCAAATTCATTTGGCTTTGTTCTCCAGATGATGATGAAAATGGGTTTTGGTGATGGCTGCTCCCGTGATGATTGTGGTGATGGTGGTGGCCACTACCAATAACTCCCCCACTCCCGTTGCTATTCGCTAATGCGGCGAGCATGTTCAAGCTATTTTGCTGAATATGCTCGACTTTGGGTTGCTGCAGTTGCTGGATATTGTGATGATGGTGGTGATGCTGATGATGCAGATTGTGGTGGCTGTGACTATTGCTATTGTTATGAGAATGACTGCGGGACCCTGCGCTATTGTTGTGAGCATGGGACAAAGGGCTGCTGCTACTATGAATGTTTGTATTTGAGGTTGAAGAAGGGATGTCATGCAATGAAGAGGATGTAATGGGCATCGAATTGGATTGGTAGATGTGGCGTGACCCTTGAACCTGACCAGCTCGTTGTTGTTGTAAGTCCGATGAGGAAAGGGTGTCTGGTTCCTTTTTGATGATGTAGTTATCAAGGGATGATGGCTCAATTTGAGGGCTGAGGATATCTACATAAAAGTTTTCAGAAATTATTACATTCATTGAAACGTGTTATGCTTCACATTTCAACATAATTGAAATGTAGTCCGCATCACACTCAATCATTCTTATATGTTTACGCAGCCATACTAGTAAAAAAGGCGTGGATGTTGTGAAGTATGCAATAAATTCTTTTGAAGGTCGAAAAGAAAAGAAATTGTCAGCAAGACGGTGGTCTTTAAAGAAGTGGTGTTTAGTACAGCCCATAGCATACCAGAGACACATTCTTGCACGGAATAAAATGTCGCGACGAAAGAATCTCATTCATGAAATAGCTTCGTTTTTCTTTGCTGTCTCTCATCTCCTTCTATGTTTTAGTTTTGTGTGGTGGTGACATGGTGTGATGTGAGGTATGTTCGACAGTTCATATAAATTCAGTTAAAAGTTAACCTCCCTAGATTGTACTCAGTCACTTTGTCTCAGGGATGGAATACAAATTGAAAGAACGTAATACTAAAGTCAAGAAGGCGAATTGAATAATATGTGGCTCACTAAAAAAATACATGGCCACATCTCCAATCCATGTTCTTGCGCGTCAGCCACAAAATATGTGTGGACTGTCTCCACATTGACGACAATTTTTGATAAAAGTCAAGTCGTTCGCAGCTCAACAGAAGGTAATAATAATATGGATAAAACATTCCATCGTTAAATTCTACAGCAGGCGACTTTGCTACGGAGGCGAATAAAATGTGCTATTGAAAAGGAGGCATAAATTATTCTATTGAATTCAAAAATGTAGTATTTCCTTTTCTCAATTCAAATAGTTGTTTTTAATAAAATTTCATGGGATTATTTATTTTGTTCCAACCAAGGTAATGTGATCTCTTTAGAAAAACAAGCGATGAAAGGTTAATGCGTTGTATATTTCTGTGAAAGGAGAGTCGAAACTGATTTGCCATAATTCTCATATAACCTTTTGGATCAGAAGGGGAGAAATAATTGCATTAAGATTGAAAGCTTTTCTTAGTACTTGGTCAAATCAGTAAAAAAGGTTTGTCATGTTTTACACACACTAGTTTCCCATCAATTTTCCCCCTACTCCGTCATTTCTGCTGTTGTTGATGAAGCTAGTCACTTTTTTGGGTATTACTACTTAATGCCAACTATTCATCATTCTTTCATTCATTCATTTGTGGGATGAGAAAAAGCAGAAAGCATTCATGAATGCAAAATAACACAATATGGTCGTATACACGTAATACTCTCGTGGTTGACAAACCCCAGCAAAGAACAACTGGCTTTAACAAAAAGAGTAAATTTTAAACGGATTGGGAAGGATTTATTTTTCATTCCCCAGACATGCTCAGCTTTAGCCAAATGATGTCATTATACTTCAAGATTTGCTGACTAATGAACCATTTATTAATCACAAGAGTTGACTATTGAGCCTTTAGTTGTCAGACGGCTTTTGAATTCAACCAGTAATTTAGGGAAGGTGGAGGACTAACAGGAGGCTAGTGAGTTCTATACTACCACATTACCACTTTGGTGGTTTGAAAACTGGTCCTATTAGTACTGGATTTTTTGGTGTGGTGGTGGTGCAACTGAACCGAATGATTTATGGAAAAACCGACGATCACTTTCCTTTGAACCATCATGCAAAGCCTAAAGTATATTTGGGTATGCTAAGAATACCAAGTTTTTTGGAAGTTCAAGTTGCCCCATAAAGTTTCTGATACCCCATATAAGACAGCAATAGGTTTGTTCAGATTGATTAATTTTTACGACATTAATGCATTGGATACCCAACCAATAATATTTCTATTCTACAGGTTCAATGAGCGGCTGAGCGTTGTCTCTAGTATAAATAACAAATGTGTATTTGAGCAAAGAATTGTGTAATACACGGTAGGGTGCACTCCTACAATTTGCATTGATTTCAATTTGATATCAGAAAGATACATGTTTCGCATAAATCTCAAGTTTAGAAAATTTCCACGTTACTACAAAACAAGCCCGTATTTGAATTGGAAGCAAAAGAGAACGCAAATCCCATCCTCCCAATCTGCATGTTTTTCGCACCCTCAAATCTTCAGAGGTTTTGCTCCACCACCACCATTGCCGTGTGATTATAACTGCCTCATTTAGATTTTTCATTGCAATGCAATTCCTAATCAGAGTTGGATGGTTGTAAAAATGGTGGTTTACTATATTTGCTGTAAAATAAGTAGCTAAAAAACGACATAAATATCTAACTACCTCATTCACTCATTCTCAACCCTCATCTAATCTTAATACAAGAGTGCAGTGGGATACAGAAACGAAGAAGAATATATAAAAAAGAGTTTGTATAATCAACAATCATAATACAAGTCCTGATTAGATATTCTCCTTTTTACCCCCTTGTATACACATGCAGCAGCATGCTGTTCATTTCATATACATATTTTGTATGCATATGCAGTACGTACCGATAACTGCCTGCTCCAACATCGTATTTAAAGCAAACATCATTTATAACCCAATAATATCTTTGTATGCATTCATTATGCTGATTTTTACTGACTTTTGTTACACGAACAAAATAGTCACCGTTCATGTTTCATGCTCCTAATAACGATACCTTTTTCCTAGTACTAAAAGCCGAGTGCCTCCGACTCTTGTTTGACGAACTGACACAAGTGTACTAAAAATGCATGCTTTTACACTACTTATTTTCGGTGTTAATAATGTAAGTAGACTATTACGTGGAAAAACACGCGATCAACCGATATGCTAATCACGCCAGAAATAAAGATTAATTCGGAATAGAATACGCATGGGGACAAATAAACAAAGCGTTCTAAACAAAAAAACGGTGGTTGTAGAAAGCTAGAGAATGTGGAATGAGTAAGTATATCATATTGCTTTGCTTTTTATTTCGGTGCCTTACTTTTATTATGATCCTGATTAGCCCCCATATGCTGATGTGTATAGTGGATAACTCCTCGACTTTGCTGCTGTTGCTGCTGATGATTGTGATGATGATGTTGAGAGCTTACGGAAGTTGTCACAGCCGCGGCAGTTGCTGAAGCTGAAGAAGAATGGGAATTATGTTGATGAAGCTGCGTTTCGGAAGTTACTATCTTACTAATTTTGATATGATTACCGCTACTTGTTGCTCCTCCGCTGTTATTGTTGCTTCCACTATTTTGATTTTGATAAGGGCTCGATTGATGACGAGGAGCAGTGCTAGAAATATTTGTACCTGCAGTATTACCACTACCAGAAGTCGAGCTTGTGTCAAATCCCTCTTGTTGCAGGTCAGTCGCGTGGATTCTCAGTTGGTATTCGGTAGGCTTTTCATCCTCACCAATGTTAGCTGTTGAGGGAGCACCGTTTTTATCACCAGATGTGTCACCTCCGATTGTCATCTTGGCTATTGGACGATGATGGTGATGATTAGTTGACGTGATTTGTGATGATGCTAAGTTGATACCGACGTCCCCACCACTTTTTACTACAGAGGGGTTGATGCTTGATGACGGCTGTATGATTCTGTTAGCGTGATGAATTGCTGAAGAAGCATTGTTAGTGTCATTCCCATTATTGAGGCTGAAGGAATCCGCGTTGTGATGATGAGTTTGACTGATACTATCGTCAATATCATCATCATCGTCTCCTTTCATCACGTCATTTCCACTTCCTTCGGTTGCTACGTTAGGATTGTCATTTGATGATCCACCATCGTTCCTTTGCTGTGCAATTTTTCTTGAATCAACGCTTTCCGGTTCCGGCTCTTGCCTCTCTTCCGTTGTACCATCAATATCATCATTGTTCATGCCATTAGCAAAATCTTTGGGATTTAGCTTGCGATCTTCAGACTCGTCTTGTTTAAATTGACAAACCTGTGCCTCACCCAAATCTGGGGTTGATGATGATGAAAATGTGTCCATTGCTTCATCTTCATTTTGGGATGTTTCACATTTCCCCAATTCAGAATTTTTCTGGATGGAATCAGCCTTGGCATTCATTAGGTGGTCAATATCCATTTTCTCTGAGTCTTGGGGAAGTTTTCTGTTGTTATTCTCAAAGTCTTCAAGGTTTTCTTTGTTTTGAGGAATCTCGTGATCGGCTGCTGATGGATTAGAGCTGGATGGTGATGGCACCTCTTGTTTCTGCTCCATTTCCCACTCACGTTGGAAAAATGAGTCACGAGGACAAAGTTGTTTTTCGACTTTATTTTGGAACGGCTTGAAATTTCTGATTATTTGACTTTCGTGAGAAGCGGAGATAGTAAGCGTAGGGGGTGGAATGACGCGTTGGGGATGATCCTGCGTTAAGCAGAATCGGTTTAAATATTCGTTTTTTGAAGTTGTTATTAAACTCATGATGGCGAATTGACCCGAAACAAATTTCACATTTACAAAAAAAAAGTACTACAATTCTGGTAGGAAAGGTCTAGGAATGATAATATTGAGATGCGAGAAATGCACAAAATCACTAAATACTAACAAACTGCAGTGCACACATTTTTATGGACAACCAAACTAACTAAATTTTATGCTTTCACATTTAAACTACCTCCGCTATCAAAACTCTATTCCACTTTAAAATTTCAATTGACAGCAAATAATTTCAGACTGGGGCACACACGTTCACAAGCACACTTATGCAAATGCAACAAGATACAAGAGAGGTATATATTTAGACTAACTCTGGACGGAACTAGAATTAAAATGCTTGAAAAACGAAAGTGATTCATACCAGAATTCACCTTGAAATTTGAATTATTTACATAAGAACATCCTTTAGGATATTAATGGTGCCACACATAATGATACATAGGTATGTATTCATAAGCACACATATTGGAACATGACGAAGCAATTTAAACGTTTATGGATATAGTGACAAAGGGTGTGAGGGGTGAGAAAAGTGAGTATTTGACGGATTAGCGTATAAATGTAAAGCTACACTTACTGTAACTATTCAAACTGCGAAATTCGGAAATGAGTCGTGTCGTCATATTCCAAAGTCTAAACTAGTGTAAATCGAGCAATTATAATATTAAAAGTGATCCCAATTCCGTCACGGATGACGGAGGTAAGTGATTCCGATATTGTGGGGCTAAGTGATAATTTCTATCGCCTCTTAAAGTATGTGCATCCTATACATTTTTAGCCGTCTACTTTCAGCCGTACAAGAAGTAAAGCATGATCACCTCGATAAACTTTGAAATGAGAAGTTTCTTGTTCAAATATTACTTTGCCAAAATGGTCACAGTCGTAATGTTGTGATGACAAGCAATATAATCCACACATTCTATGCTTTTTTTACACAAGCAACAATTATGTACCTAGATATTCCGGCGACAAGACACAAACGACGGAAATAAAGGATTGAGTGAGACGTACACAAAATCGAGCTAGTTGGTAATGCCGGAATAGGACATTTACATAGCGGGCCGGGCTCTCAAAATCACGAAACAAATGAGCATTATATAACGAATGACTGCATCTTGGATCGTTCAAATTTACATTTATGCTGCGAGGAAATACCAAATAACACTCAATAGTCAAGCAATAGATGATAGATGGATTTATGAAACAATGATGATGATGATACACTTGCAGACAAAAGTACTTCCCACAAACAGATATACAAAGATGAGTTTCACAGAAATGGAAGAAAATCTTACTTCTTATCAAATTGGTTCTAAACCTGATTAGAGCGTAAATATTAGTATTTTTAGAAATCACAGAAATATATTTAGAAATATTTGTACCCTATGTTAGAAATATACTGTGTGAGCAGGCCGCCTAATATAATCCTGGACGTCCTTGGGTTTTACAACGTTATCTAAAAAGTTTCACGTCGTTCATTTTTTAATGTATTATCCAAATTATTACTTCGATCATAGGTAAATGATGCTTCATGAAGCGCTTAATATGACTAAAGTGGGATCAATAATATACAATTTTCATTTTATTTGTGGAGCATTTGGTCTTTTTAGCTCTGTATAAATTCTTCAACTTAATTAAGGCTAAACGGAACTATGAAACTACAAGAAGGAGAGTTAAGTAGGAGTAATATTCATACAGTCATGATGCTTATGCATATTCAAACGTACTTATTTCTTCAGTGCGTACCTTTAATCATAATCATTTTGTGCGCACATATGAAAATGTACGTGCTCAAGATTAGCCAAATCTTTCCCAGAACAATGTCAGATATGAGGAGGAGATGCATTGTTTAGTTACTTTTCATTGAAAACATTGTATCCCATTGCACTCTAAGCCTTTGCCCATATCTCCCAGCAGTATCTCACAAGATATCACCTCTCAACTCAGCTGCCGCATGCTCACGTAACAAGTGCATTGATTACAAATTTTATGAATTAAGTAATCGGTCAATAGTTAAGATAGTAAGAAAAAATCTGAAAGAGGCTGATTAAAAACTACCAGCACCAGAGCGAGAGTAGTAAACAATATATCTGTGTAACATGGTCATTGAGGCGCTTTTAGCCGATTATCATATGTATCGTTTTGTTCACCCTGATTTAGATTATTTCATGACTTTGCTATCTGTCTCGCCGTCGTGTGTGGTCATGGTCTGATTCTTAGCTAGCTATTGTAACTGTATCGTGTAGATCCGACACATAAAAAGATACCCGCTATAACCACAGTCTCGACCTAGATAATTTCTAATCTTTGATCTTGCAATCTTTTCACTGATTTTGTATCAGCATTTTTATTACTACTCTGGAAGCTATCTTCCGTATCAACAAAAACTTCCGAAAATCGAAAAGCATTCCGATTATCTCTGATTGTAAAGTTTGTTATGCATTACTCAGATATACTCATGACCGATAGATTAATTATTATTATTATGATCACAGCAGTTATCTTCAAGCTGTATAACCCTCTACTTTCAATAGCACAAGAAACTAATATTTGCAAGTGTAAAAGCAAACGGAAGTTGTGGAAGGAAACATACATACATACAAACATCCTTTTCACCAAAACAAGTTTTGAAGCAAAGATTACAAGTGCGTGGGGTAAAAGAAGACTACTCATTTTTTTATACAAAAGCTCCAATTAAACTTGAAAATAACAGTTGTTCGTTACCTGCTTGCTGGTTATCTTTTATCTCTGGACTAAGATGGGAAAGGAGTCAGCCTTCTTGTCACTTGAGCTATAGGATCCCTGGTGAACTTTCCTTGCTGTACCTTACTATCTTAACAATTAAAGGGCGATATCTTGACCAAATTATTAAAGATAGATGCTATCAGTAATCTCATATGTTTAGTGTCAAAATATGGAAAGATTAGCCCCCAGAGCAGGTCTTTTTGTGCTTGTCTATAATTATTAATACTACACAAGATTAAGGACTATCAGTTTTGGAATAACCTGATAATAAAATTGATATTAAGATATTTTTGACTAATGCTTTTAACTAAAAGCGACACACACACAACAAAGTTGATAATGAGCCTATCTCCGAGAGTATGACTGAGGCTACTTCCAAACAGCTACTATCAGTTCCTCTCTTGCTTTCTTCCGTGCTCCTAGCTCACAAATGGGTTCCTATTTGCATCTGCATCCATATTGGCTTTTTTTGAGAAAATGAATTACAAGGATGACGAATATGACGATGAAGAAAGGAATCAGATTTATCATTAGTGAGACGGTATGGTATACGCAACGCAGTTATATTTTGTGCATTGTATTATCGCATGTGTTAGGAGTGGTGCGCGTTTTTTCCTCAAAACATTTTTGTAGGTCTAACGGAAAATATTACTTACTTGGTTTCATTTTCTGGATCGAGGATGATGTCGGTTGTCGTTGTTGAGATGAGTAAATAAAGTCCACTTGAAAAAAAAAGTGTGATAGATAACATTCGATGGAAACGTAAAGCAGGCGATAAAAATGATGTTAACTTTCGAGCTCAATTCGGGTGATAAGCAAGAGGTGCGGATGATGGCAAACAAATATTATGGCTAAAGTACGGATCCAGATTCGTTTTCTTATCTGTGGGTTCCCTTTGAGTGACAGGCAAGTAAAACTCATACATAATATTCTCATATAAGTATACATAAATCGCTTGCAGGTCAATTTTGGATACTGAGCAAATAAATGCCCGTCTTTTGTGTCAAATTGGAATGGGTACATGTGGGACATTATATATATGTTCTCCAGTCACACATCATCATATAAAATATTCCACAGATTAATACATGTATAAAGCTATTGAAATAAACGAAAAGAAAAAATGTATGCACAATTGTAACTACTCTGACTTCTCATAACTTTTTCATGTTTATGCTCACTATTCATTACTTTCATTGTTGTTTGTACAGATTGTATGCATAAGACTTTACCATCTTGCTTGCTGCTTATGCACACAGAAAATGCGCTACACTTTCCGTCACTTCAAACAGCATCATTTTCCATATTCTCTGCAGTTTTCCCCAGTTTTCCTTTATACAATCTCTTATCAGTTGTTTGTCATAAATTTTTGTGTACATGAGTAATATCTTATATAGCATTAAAATTTCAGTCCTTCCAATCCAACTCTACTCCAATATATTGTCAATGCATATAGATACCTATATTATGTAGGTCGTAGATACTGAAACACGGGTACGAGTACATGTCGGGTTTTAGCAGTTAGGACAATATAAAAAAAACCTTGTTGGCAAACGTGTTACATGGTTGATTAAATATTCTTAATTAGTCCTATAATGTACTTACCTGTCTACAGGTGGTGTTGTTTGCGTAAAGCGAACTGTACAGCATCATATATATGCAGAAAATCAAACGACGTAAATTCTTGTTATGATTTTTTCCAGATAAGTAACACTATTGGGGCATATTGACAGCAGTCTGTAGTATAGCCGTCATCTCATGCTGATACAACAGCTTTGACATCATCCCTTTATTTTTAGATTTACAAAATTACTGTTCATTATAATATGCAACTTTCAGTATACATTCAGTAATGTGCATGTAGTTAAGACGAAAGAGTTAAATTTCAATGAAATATTTGCTATCCATTTTAATAAGAAATGGGAATTCCAACGGAACTACACCTGCCGTTGTCTTTTGAAAGTATTTTATTTTATTGACGAAGCCATTTATTCGTGTATCATGCAAATTGTTTGTAATTTGTATGTGATGGTGTATATATCCAGAATTATCAGTGCGCATGCACATAGATTGTATGTGCATTATCATAATCAAATGACTGATGTAAGCAAGGAAAAAGATATGGGCATCCACGCATTAGAATAAAAGAATTTAACTGGAGTAGCGAACCAAGTATGAATAGTCCATTGGTGATAGCACTACCTGAACAGTCAAAATCTGAGAAATAGCAAGACAATTTTTATTAATTATATATAGGGTTGTTATTAGATGCCCTTAACCAACCCAACCATAATGGGGTTCAATCTTTTTTTAATTTGGCATCTTGTGATGTGAATTTGAAATTCTTTTAAAAGACACTATACAGAAAGGAGGATGTTTTCTTAGCTGAAGTACTCTTTATAAAATTAATTGATGGGTAATTAAATATTCAAATTTACATTTGTATTTCCATATAGAACAGCTGCAGTATTTGTAGAATAATAGATTGAATTCGATAATCATACTGCCTGTCTCCCAATACTGGCCTTGTCATGAGCCCGCTAATTCGAAGAACATGGTGCGAAAACTTCCAATGAGTAACATACGGTACCTAATTAAAGTAGCCATATTGGTTTTTTTGCAGAATTTCAAGCAGTGTAGAATAGAATGCGTTACTCATAAAAACATGTACAAAACCTTGCAATATTATTTGCACGTGTTTTCATCTTCATCACGGAAATATTTAATTCGAAGGTGACTGTGAGAAAAACGAGGATTAAGGGCACAGTGTCATATTGCTTACAGAGAATGTTAAGTGATAGCGATGTGACTCATGAACTTGCTAATAACCACGCAAAATGTAGAACCATAAGCGAGACTAGACTAAATTCGTAACTTTAAAATGAAGGGGATTACAGTATGTAGCGGTTTAAACATTAATTTCATGTTAAATTATTATTTACCCACTATTTAATCACACCTTGTCAAAACGTTAAAACAATCAATGGAGATAACAGTATGTTGCTGTCGCTCAATTTTGTTTGTGTACACAATGATGAACGCAAGATTGTAGGTCCAGTCCACGTGTATTTCCAGCAGTTTCCTGGAAATTAAGCTTGTAAAAAATTTAAGCCCGGTTTTCGTCACGTCATTGACGTTCTGACGGAATAATTCGGTGTAATTGAATGCATGATAAATGTTTCAAATGCCTTCATGTCACACTGGACAAGGGTAAATACGGATATAGATTAGATCTACTAGCGCGTGATGAAAAGTCGGTACATTGCATCTTATGAAACCATTTGAATTTCTCTACACGTAATCGAGATTTAAAACGATTTTGCATTTTTCAGTTTTGCAGATTTCTTACATTCGTTGAATGATGCATAACAAATAAATCAATGCCGACGGATTTCGAATGGTACAAAAATGCTGTTTCGAATATTGATGTCAATAAAATATGATACACCTTTTTGCTCTTCTTGAGAGTTTCCAGCATCACGTTATTGTTAGGTGTATGAAAGAGAAAGAAAAGCTCATCAGCGTCTGCAGAGATTGATTTGTTGTTTGCTCAGATTACCCAACTGAATACTGTCGCCAATAAACTTTTTCATTTTTTAAGCTTTTACACAGTTATTTATTTATAATCATTCCAATCAACAGTGATTTTGGTTACATTTTTAATTCATTAAACATATTTATAAGATGTGGTACAGGGAAGATTTGTATGTATGTACTATTTGTGAGTAAATTGGGATTTAGGTTTATAAGGATAAACGGTAATTTTAACGGAAACTGTAGTAAACGCTTGTACTGTAACGTTCATTGCTTCGCCAACTATTAACATCAACTTTGGCGTATAAAATGTCTGGAGTTCAAGAAAACTTCTAAAAGGACAGATAAGTCATTTACTGAATGCTAGGATTAGTGTTAATAAATCAAGTAACAAAACAATCTTATCTATTCATTACTATTCTAGTGAGATTATTGCAATTTTTAATACGATATGACGAGTGTGGATTATAGCATGCCATAGCACAAAACACATACCCATTCAAATTTATGAGCCCAGTGTGCAATCTAGAATATGACGGCCCAAATTTTAACTAGAATATCAGAATTGTCAAGTTCTGAACTTATCATGAGAGTGCTTGTTGAGATTTTGCATGCTGAAACCGCTACACCAAGTGCACCATTGTTTTCCTTTTCATGACTCATAAGACACGACCTATCTATGAAGCTTAATACGGGCCCAATAAGAAAATGGTTAACCAAAACCACTTTAAAGTCTACGGTAATGGTGGGTTAATGGTGTGTATGTATATACTATATTATTATGATTAATTCATACCAGAATTTGGCACTAATATTTCCGTTTTATTTTTGCACATGAATATTATTAAAATGCCAAGAAGGATCCTTTTAAAAGTTCGGTTAGTTGGAATTGACATTGACTACCATGCAAATACAACCTAGCCTATAACAGGTAAAAGGTGTGATGTGATAAGCTGATGCTATAAAGCAACAATTAATGTGATGATGATGTGATGGCTGTGAATATGTTAAGTAGGTACATTCATAAATTGTATATAGGTTCTGGACTTCACATTCGACACCATACAAATTCGGAACAAACTCAAGCTCCGTTAGTATCCAAGAATTTGCACTTGGGTTTCTTGTGATATCTGTAGACTACCAGGTAACTTGTTTTACCATGCATAAGTGATATCTTATCCACTGTTTACTCCTTTTCCGGCTCATCCACTTCAAGAAATCCGTGTTCACCCTTACTTCATTTTTATTTTGTACAGTTTCAACTTGAACCCAAGCATCTCCGAGAGAACTCCACTGAAGGCGGAAAGAATGACTAGCCTCGTCACATTATACAGATATGGATTGGTTGCGAAACTTGATATCTTGAACGGATCTTCCAATTCCTGGAGGGCGAAAGATTACACAACGTCAAAAAAGCAATCATGAGTCATGGTAAAACTGAATGTTTACTACGAGCAAGTTCCCGTTCTGATAAAAATAGAAGCCTCCAGCAATGACAATGACGCTTAGTCGCTGATAGCAGAGCTATAACGGGGTTTGTCCTTATCAATGAAAAGTATCAAAAAAGCGCTACGCAAATAACTGATACACTCAATTTGAGCTATGAGAAAAACAAATTACATGCAGGTGAAGTGACAATTTATCAGTTGTACATATTGTCATAAGATATCGAAAAGAAAAACCGTTTATGAAAACAGAAGAAAGATAAAGTAATATGGAACATCATTCATTAAACAAGCCACTACTAAACAACGACGAGTGTATTCCGCCATTCAAAATGAAAGGATACTAGTAAAAAGCTATTGTCTTTCTTAATCATAATGTCCGTATGTATCTTTCCTTTTAATTTAAAAAGATATAATACTTAAACTCAAACACTTACTTTAAGTAGCTCAGCTGCCAATTTAAGAACATTATTAGCCACCAGTAGCTCTTCCTTCTTGTGAGGCTTCTGCTCCATTTTGAGATAGAGATTCAACTGAAATATGAAAATTGTCAGGTTTTAAATGAAATTGACATCGATTTCACCTCCTCAAAAGCAGTCGAAATGCCAAATCTCTTGAAGATGTCATCATGAACTAACAACAATATAATGCCGCTAAGCAGTCATGTGAAAATCTATTGCAAAAAGTATGAAATGAATGAAATGTCTACCAATTTTGAACCAATTACATTGACTGGCAGCAATGTTTCGGTTGGGAAAACTCAATATGCAAATTTTTGTAAATGCAATATTCTGATGAGAAATGTAAGTGGAATGTAACAAAGGTCAACAGTTTCTTACTTGTTCTGTAATGATAACAGAAAGGTTGCGGTACTTCTGGCTGATTCTTGAGCCCAAAGTCATGAAACGCATGAGATAAATACCAAGACAGAGGCACCAGGCAATGACTTCCACGTTGTATAAATAGTAAAGCCTATTTGAATCCTGAAAAACCATTACAGTTTCCAAGCGCCATTAGCAAATGCTATCCATTATCTGCATCTTGACAGCATATTAGCGCAACATGACAAGAGGACTATGAATTACACTCTTACCTTAAGTAGCTCCACAGACAAGAAAAATATGAGAATTAGCGCTGCTATGAAAGTTGCCGACACGATTATGTTGACAGACCTCTGAGGTCCACGTCTCTGCAAATGAGTAAAATCCATTAGTCCATTATGAATAGATATGATGACAGAATATGCTTTGGTTTTGCTTGTAAGTTAATGACAAAATCACATTACAATATCATATCGACAACTTACTCTCAGGTACGATCGAACTGAAAGCCATGTCTTGATATTTCTGACTTTATTAAGTCTGAAGTGAGGGATACCGGATTTCTTTGCTTTGCGAGACGATGTCAACCGAGAGAAAAGCTTGGCATAAAGAAATCTCTGTTTGTACGTTTTTTCTGCAACTGCCAAGAGAAAGAAGACGCAAACGCCTAAACAAAGCCGCTCAGCTACGGATATCAGTATCATTATTCTTGACCTAGAATTGAAAATTCATTTTAACGTAATGATTTAAATCAATTAAATATCAAGTGTTTTATAATGGCTTATCTTTATTATTAATTTGTACCTTAAATCTTCCCCATATGCACAACTGATTGCAGACGAGACATAGGGCCCAAGCCTTGTTAGTTCGAAATCTTCAAAGTCGAAACCTTGTCGTAGTCTCCATAAACAAGGTAAAAATGCAAGTATACCACTGAAACAGATTCCTATAAAGAAAAATAATATTATGTAGGTTTATTAAGTTGCCACGAAGAATATGGCATATCACAAAAGTGTAACCAAAATTAACTCACCTAAATAAAGATAATCAGAGTTCTCCCTAATACATTCAACTTTGCCGATTATAGATGAGCTAATATCCAATACGGTCAGATCTGCTTTCTTTGCATCTTGTCCTACCCAAATTGTGCAGCTAACCTTGTCTGATGATGCACAACTCGGACTTACAGTATTTGTGGATTTCTATCAAACAAATTTGGTAAATAATGGGTACAAATGAAATTTTCTTTTGTTAGACAAATGTTAAAATTCATGGCATACCTTTTCAAACTCCCAAGCAAAAGGATGATCATTCATCTGACTATCGGTTTTATTTTGATCATCATCTGAATGAATATCCTCACCATAATCCTCATCTTCGCTGTTTGTTGTTACTGCAGTCCACTCTGATTTGGATCGCACATCATCATCATCTAAATCTACTGGCCCTGCTCCATCATCCTCCGAAGTAGAATCGTTATTGTTGCTACTACAATCAGCGCAACTGAAGCTGGTTGTACTTGCTTCAGACATTTTGCTTAAATTCCTTTTCCGAAGATTTGATCTCTTTTCAGGCATAGGAGACACCTCTGCAGAAGACACTATGCCGTGAGCAACAATAGTTTCCCGTGATGTATGAGAAGTTGGGATCTGCAAATCGTTCCTACTGACACTTGGCTCTGCTGCATCCGGTTCTAAGTATGCTTTCACAGTAGCAGTCACATTTGCTTCGATGATTTTCTCAGCAATGTTGGGTTGAGGATCCTTGAGAACACTGCTTACTTTGTGCTCAGCTTCATTCTCTCCGCTATCATGATTTTCATTGATGTATTCTTCCGCAATTCCTTCATCTTTGTCAGAATTTGAACTTGTCCATGACTTGGACTCATCTTCAAACAAAACCTTTTTGTTTCCAGCTGCAACTGATGAGCTGCACACATGATCTGGAGTAGCACCTTGAGCTGTAGTACTTGTACTTGCTACCACAACCGGAGGAGTTAGCGCAGGAGATTTCGATGTATTTGACTTTCTCCTAGGGTGATGCCTGGAAAGACGTCGTTTGCTGCGCTGTTTTGTGGCATTTGCTCCACCACTATTTTGACGACGTTTGTGGCTGCTGAAAATGGAGCCTCCTCCAAATCTGCCACTGTTAGAGCTATGAGTTGCAACAATTTGTGAGTGGAGTATCGTGAGGATGATCATCAGTACTAATGGTGAGAGTATTTCACTGCTTTGAACCTCGGGTTTGAATGTTCCATCATGCCCATGAAAGTTGTGGGCCAGAGGAAGCTGCTCATGTTGAAGCATCGGGCCATGGTAAACAGGCTGGTTGACATGCTTGACGCTGCTGTTTACTGGAACTCCACTGCCCAGTAGAAAGGGACAACAATTCCAGTACAGAAGCAAATTAACTATTTGAGTAACGTAAAGTACTATAAACAAAAAGAACAGTCGGGGTGACGTCTGGGCGGACCACCATTCGTGAAAAATTGGTAGAAAGAAGAACCGTAATGACGCCTGACGTATAACGGTGAACACTCCATGTTTTGGTTTAGCTTTTGGAAATGACGATCCTGTAATAACACGTAAGCAAATATATTATGATTAGTCTTTAGGTTAGTTTACAAACTCTTAAGAATGACTAACGTGGATTTCCGGTTTAGAGTTTACCATAATCGTCAATGTCAAACATGCTGTGCTCTGGATTTAAATATCCATGTGAGTTATCAGTTGATAAATATAAAATAAAAGTCCCTGAGCGAATCAAAAAATTACTTGCCACAGCAAAAAAAATCCCAACAAAAAATTTAACCTTAACCTAGACTCGAGCAAAAGGGCTGAGCTTGTATAATAATTCTGACACGCTTTGATTTCGCTTGCTCAACTTCTGTCAAAGTATGAGTGATTCTAGTGTTACAAGGTCCCCAACTATTTTTTTGGAACGAAAAGTATGAACGTTTTAGCTTAATGCCTCTGCATCTGCACCAATAGGAATAGTATACGAAAATGACACTCTCACATGTTGGGAAACAATAAAAATGATAAAACACAATATAGAGGAAGCCTTTGACTTTTGATTAGATTTGAGGTTACACACAACATGCAACATGAGTAAGTGCTTACCTACTCGCTAACAATTGCATATTTATCCAATAAGTATGCATCCATATTGTGTTTTAATAATAATAATACCTCTGACTAGGTCCAAATCGATTAACTCTGACTGTAGCTTGGCAGATTTTGTTGGGATGTGGTTAATTCCATGTAATATTCGTTGCTCAACCGTATGCTCCCATTTGGCTTTATCATATTCTCCAACATGATTTTGATATCTGGAAAATAATAAAGAGATAACTGAGAATTTAATACACATCATGGACATGAGCTCAGCATAGAGTTGTTAATGCACATGATGCGCGTGCAGCAGCAACTGCAGGACTTTCACTCGTTTATAAAATGCCGTTTAGTTTCCAGTTCTTATGTGAAAAGTAGGCAATAAGCAGGGCAAACATATTAAGTATTTCATGCGGAGGGATGCAGTTAGTAGATCTTTAATTACCTTGTAAGGATGGAGCTCAAATCGTCGAACTGAACCATGTAGGATAATTTGACATGAAAGCGGCGTCTCAATGAAATGCACAAGTTCCAAACAAGGCTCAGAAAGATGGTTAATGCTGTCCTGCTGAAATGTAAGAACAAAAATGAATTCATGTTCAGTTTGGCGAGAGCATTCAATAAGAAGACACTGCTGAGAAAGCGTCTGCTGACTCTAAAAATAATTGACATTCTTTTGCTGAACTTTCAACTATGAACTGATGAATTGACTGAATAAAACATTCCACAATAATGTGCGACATAAAAAGTAATTCGTGAAAGGGAAAACAACTACTTCATTGAAGTATTTATATGGCTTGCTTTGACTGATGACGACAAACTGGAGTTATATGACACACTGCATCTTTAATGCGATTGATGGGGTTTTTACGCACGAAAAAACGTACGTTGCAAAGCATTATCTGCAAAGTAAATAGGCATGAAATGCCATAATATTTTGAATGTGGACAGATTCCTTCTGACCAAATATATAAATACCAGAACAGGAAAAGGTAAAATCTGAAACCACAGTCATAGTGTAACGAATTTTATACATGCTTTTGTTGTAGGCATATTTGCATATATGTATGTACAATATTATTGTAGTAGTTGTTTATTCCAACTTCCCAATACAACTTTATCAATGTGAACAGTAACTGGAGATAGAAGAATGTAGTGCTTTATCTTCATATGGCTCACTTTTTAACTGCGTTATAAGCTCGAAGCTTCTGCATTGAGCTGGATGTGGTGAGCTGTTTTAAAAACGATCCGCCACTAATTACAAGTATTATGAACGACCTGACAAAGCTATTTTAAGGATTATCACGTTTCATGTTTTCTTATCTGTATGTAATTACCAATTATTTACTCATGCAACGTATAAACCAACGACTAATACTTGACCTCAAAGAGAGAATATCAGTCACTCTGATTCATGCTATTTTAGCTCGTGAAAAAATAAAAATGTGCTTGGCATCTCAACGTCAACCGTTCTTGACCTTTTTGATTAAATCATCGATCAAACGAGCAGTGAAACATTTCTTAGTAAAGCAATTTCAAAGCATTTAAAAGCTAAAAAAAACTTTCACAATCACCTTTCCATTTAAACCACCAACTCTCGTCACCCTCCACCAAACCTATTCTTTCCCACAACTATTATGAGATTATCATAAGACAATGGGTAGGATAACAAACACAAAATTTTGCCTGTTAAAATAATATATTATACTATTATGAGATTGCATGAATCCCTGGTGGCATCCTACCCATAGCAAAACGGATCTGGATAGATCTGCATCAATAGTTTTTAACTATATTAGACAAGAACTTTTGATAAGTACAAGTATACTCAATCTTAAATGTAATCAATGCAAGACCTAAAAGCATGAGAAAGTTTAGACCTCTCATAACCAGATTAGACTGACTGACTGACTTAAGATGGAGAATGATGCAGTGTTAAAAACAGCATGACGTAAGTAGGCAAGTTTCAGCATAAATTTCATGGAGAGAACACAAAATCATCCCACGACGAAGATCAAATCAAACTATCAAACGGGTCATCAGTTCCGCTTACGTTGTCAGTTGTGTGTAATTTATAAATGCAATGGGTCAAAATAAGAACTACCGATCACGGATCGATTTCCCATTTTCAATTATCAACCATGAGATTGTATGTTAGCCTTAGCAGACCAGTGATGGGCATGAAATGATGGCATAAAGCCAAACAGAACTACATTTTGTTAGACTTGCAAAATATGACATGTGTAACGAGTGTGAATGCCTACTACATGCATGAATACGAGCCGCGAGCAATCTTCAATGAATGTTTACTCATTGTTGCATTATTCAAAGATTCATCAAGGTGCTAACTTGCAGAAGCATATAGAAGTAGTTTATATGTGCAAAGTGAAACGTGTTATAAAATATACCATGCCATTTATGGATTTACTCATGGTGGCTTTGCTACAATAATACATCGGATGATTTACAATTTACATACATAAACAGTATGCAGTTCATAGTACAAGTATATCTGTTCTAAGTGGATGTATGGTAAAAAACTGCAAATAATTTTTGTAGATCCGTGATAATTAGAATCGTACCATGTGCCCCGCTAGGATTTTAAAATAAACCTGTGATTGAATGTTTGGCAGATGCGTTGGTGTTATAGCTTGATGAAATGAAAGTTCTTAAAACATGTAATAGCATAACTGGAAAATTTCAATCCAAACACTACAGGCACATGGATCATTTTACAAGCTTGGTACTGTAAGGGTGCATAGGATATTTCAAGGTGACGATGCGTACTATGACTTGTACTGTCAAAATCCTTTTTGTTCTACATGACAAGTTATAAAACATGTAATTTTTCTTGGCGTCAACCTGACTTATACAAACGTAACGCTTATTCGAGTAATTTTTAGAATAGAAAGTCGTCTAAAAGATCATGACCTTTCACTTTTTACACACCCAACAAGGATAATCAAACTAAACTCGATGTGAATGGTAGGAATAATAATGCCAAATGAACAGACAACATATTCATTACGACCTTACCAGGTTCGACTTTTACAACGTGACCCTGTGAGATACAATAGCGATGAGCTCCTTCGGGTTTCCCAGTTCAGAATAACTTTGAGCACTGGTTACTTAATTCTGGTCGTTAGTAAAAACTTTTCACTTTCACGCTACAAAATTAACAACCAATTTGTAGCAGCAAGCCACGTACAAGCGTTGCTTTTACTCGGTTTCTTGTACGTAATAGTGTGAATTGCATACATACCTAAAGTTGTATTATTTGTTTATTGTTTATTGTTGGTCCACCGAATTATGTTTGTTTTATGAGAAATTTTGCGTCTTAGTAACTTCTCTGGCTATTATTGCATATTTACTAGTTCCAAAAGGGTATAAAACCGTATAGGCATATAATAGCAAAATCTATCCTTAGATGAAACTTGCTGGTTACTTGATATATAATTTAGATTTAACCAATAATGTGATTTGATGGTTTTTGACTTTACTCCTGCTTAGATCAGCTGCCTCCACTTCTTAAGTGTGTTTACGATGTAATGCCACTGCATTTGACTGCATCATATGTGTTTGTGTATGAGACCCCATGGAAGTGGATAGTAAAAATCCTATAAACTGCACAGTACTTTCCTAAAGCTATCTTGAACATGAGACATGATGTATAAGGATATGCGTATAATATGTATGAATGCATCATGGCAGGGCTGTATGTTTCTCAGTCATGGGCTTTCTGCCTTCAAATTGTGTCATGCCGTTCTTCGTTGTTCACCACATTATAACGTCATATAAGCATAACAACATTTATATATGTCCATCTAAACATCCAATGTCGTGAACATCTTAGAAACAGTCATGGAATGGAAATTTTGAATGAATGTAATTTTTATTCCTGTTTCAGCATACAACACGAAACTACCATCAGTAAGGTACCGGATTTCCATCAGCAAGTTTTTGAGAGAGAAAAATCTAGTGACCATGTTTCTTTCATTGTGGTTGTATGTTTATAATTCCGTAGTAATCAAGTATCAAAATATGTTAATTACACCTTAACAATGCGTCAAAAATTTGCATGAGTGTGCGGAAATGTGTAAGCGTTTTATGTCAAAGAAGCAGCTTTATCCTGATCGTCCTTCCGATACTGCTGAACTTAAAATTTTAGAAAGACAACGCAAAAAAAACTTCAGCATGCACCATAATTAAAAAGATTGAAGACATGCATGAGCTAAATATATTTTGGTGATCAATGTGTTCACAATCCATTCACACAAAACTTATTTAGGGCCCACGATACATGTACATGATTTTGAGTGGTAGTGGTAATGCTCTAAATGTAAAAATCAATACATGTTGAAAGTATGTAAATCGAAGAATCAATTCTTGTATCGTTTATTTCCAAGGTCTTCCAAGGCATTACAACTACTTGCTGACCACGAAACCCAGCCAAACTCTTGCTTTTAGCGTATCGTTATGCATACCACACTGGTTGCAAAAATCCAGAAAGCAGAACATCATTATCTTTTTGGCAATCATCAAGCACTGCACTGCTAATTACTTTAAGCTGGTTAGTATTATTAGACTGGCTGCACTTGTGCTTTTTGAAATTCTATGTTAATGTCAGTCCACAGAGAATTACATTCGGCTCGGTTAAAGAAAGCAACAAAATTAACAAAGTTCTCAAACTGCATGTAGTAGTAAAAAGCAAAAAACAGGAAGTATTTTTGAATCCGGATGTTGGAGAGTATCTGCATTAAGCAGATTAAGCTGCCAAAAAGGAAGAAGGAGCCGGCTGTTTGACCTTTAAAGGCCTTGAACAAAATCAATACAGAACACAATTTGGCTCGTTTATATCCTTATATGCATTTGAAGCCAGTCGTACAATATTCATAACCAGCATTGCTAGTTAGTTTGTGCTCTACATTATACTTATGTTATGTAGTGCAACACAACAGCCAGAATATAGAATAAATGCATACACATCGCATGGCAATTCATGAATGTATATTGAATTTGCATGTTAAGTATATTCCTTCTGTTCTCTGAAAGAGAAGCAGTGCGTATTCTAGAAATCTTCGATACAAAAACAACGCAATGCAGCAGTTCAGTTAGTCAAAACAAAATCAAGGCAAAAAGTTGGAAAATTTGGCAGAAGCTCAGAATCAAGCACCAAGATCATCGTGAATTATGAATCGCATAAAATGAAATTTAACATACAGTAAGTGAGAAGCAAACGTACAAGCTGGAACATTTGTGATGATGCGTATATTTCCCCAAGGTACTTTTATATTTGACGTTTCCGGGTGTGTTACGATTACGATCACCACGAAAGTAAAGGAAGTATTGCGTAATGTAATAAAAACACTGAATATTAAACCAAACTGTGACTTTCGTTGGTCCCAATTTTAAATCGCTGTGAATTTCCATAAACTACATTATACAAGATAATGATAAATCAACCTTATCTAAATGTACTATGCAAAAGAAATTATATAAAAAGTCAATGAAATTTTCCTGCAAAACATTTTCATGATGACATAAGAAATCATTTTGCATTCATGAGATGTTAATCTTTATAGAAATGATATTCCTGGACAAAAGTATTGGATGACTGAATACATTCAGTCAAGGTTAAAATCCACACGCTTTGCGTCAGCGAAATTCGTTTTCGATCGAGGAGGGAGAAATTTTCAACATAATATTATTTCGAAATCTATTGTATCACAACAAAAATTATAATGTAAATACATTATTTTTATCTCACCTATTTTCATTTCTTTTCGCGAATCCTTTTAACTTCTTTGGCCAACGCACCTTCGATCAACAGTTATCATCATACTAAAGTATTTTATGACTTGTAAAGCATGAAGAAATGTCGTATGCCATTACATCAGAACCAGCTTAAATTCTTGGTTGTAATGTCATGATACATTTAATACGTTAAACTGGTTAAACTATCCAGTATAGAAAATGCACATATCTCGTAGTATGAAAAGAATAGGATATTTTATCGTTGTTTTTACAGCTCAAAACTGTAAACGCAGATCATTGAGCAGAAGTCCAGTAGTCAACTTTCTTTTACGATCATGCCATGTCACACGTGAGTCATACTGTCAGACTATCATTTTATGCATGCAACGCATAAAGGTGCCATAATAAAGCTTATTTCTCCAGACATAATAACGAACACTCTCTTAATAAATTCGTTAATAAACATTTACGGATAAATCGAAATAAAAAACAATAACAATCATAAAATAAAATTTATACTCGTGCCAGTAGTTAGAATTCTCGCATAATACTTCGAAAGACTGAAACTACACGAAAAAGCAAAAGTCAAATCGATTATCATAATTTGCAGAATCCAGCTCCGTCTTGAAAGACGTATATAATACTGCTGATTATAAATCATATTCTAGTGAGAGTGTAATAAAATATGGAATAACTGCACGTACGCAATATATATGGTAATTTTCACCAAATTTCCGTAACCGCTTTTACATAACCATCTAAACGTTGTTTCAGTCGCAGCTTAAAATATATGTTTTTTAAAGTATGAGAGAAATTGTTCAAAACAATATACTAAGTGCAGTCAGAAATTCGGCATAAATAAAATATGAATGATAATTTATTTTATTTCTTCAGTATCCTACTGACTGTATGTACAAACAACACTTTCGCTGAATATTATACCTACTAATGCATAAATACATTTTTAAAGCTTCATAAAGAATATGATTTTCAGCATCTCCAAACATGAAAACAATCTGATGAAGCTTTTACTAACAACTCTACATCGAGAGATTCTTCGTTTCTCATTCCTGTTCAGTTCATCAGTTTCATTGTGTAAACATCAGTACTTGATTGAGAGATTTACGAATTAAAAAGGGTTTCGTTTTACACAAAATTTTGAACTTCAGTCTTCAGTCATGAAGCAACCAGAATTAGCAACCATGACTGACTGAAATTGCATGAAAAGAAGTGTATGCCTTGAATATCGATATATGTCATATATTAAGATAGGTATTTTTGTTCCATGCAGCATGCACTTGAACGTATAAATACATGAGATGTGAAAACAATAAACAAAACAATTATTATAGCACAGCAAAGGTAGTTCGATAATGCTAGTTTTGTTAAACTGTTGCACGATCATATTATAAACAATAGAACAGATTCATTATTCGCATTCACTCTGTGATCTTGATGCATACATTAATACATTCAGCTTATAATTTAATTGTAAAATATACAACTACTTAGCGTATCTTACGATAAGCAAAGTCGGAATTGGGTTAAAAAGCTCTAAATATCATCTTCGACATCACCGGCAGTAGCTAGCAATGTTAGAGAACTACTTTAATTTCAAATACATGATATCCCTATGATCCTCTTGTCTTTGTTGTAAAATGCTATGCATGTGGTTCGGAAATATACTACGCTCCGCCAGTGGTGTGAAAGTATACAAGGTATGTTTAAAGTTGAAAGAATCATAAATCTATGAAGCAACAGACAGAAATCAAGTTAGCCATTGCCATTGCCGCATCTTTGTACGTTTTTTTACACAGGCAATTTTACTATGCACACATCTCGCATATATCTAAACCCACAATCAGAAAGCACATGCTTGTACCTGGTGGTACTTACTTCACAACTAAAAAGAAATACAGAGAGCTACGTAAGTAGATCCTGAAATACACACATTCTCTTACTACTTTGAGTATTTTCCTCACAAAACAACCGCAAGCAACCGACAGTAAGCATAGACGTATTTTGTGTACATTCCTTCACTAACTGACGTTCACATGTTGAAAAGAAGGGAACTTGTGGTACATTTTGTGAGAGTACTTTGTAATAACAATAACTTTAGCATGTTGTTAATGTTAACATAGCTCACGTCAAGAAGAGCAGTAGCAGAGTTGTATTTTTCACCATTAGCATTATCATTGCCGTCAGCATATTTACTTGGAATTAAATATTATGTAGACACTATTTTTCTGGCTGATGTGATGTGATATCCGCGATTGGGATGATGATGAGCATGATATGATAAGAATTGAGACATGATACTTCAAATACCTGTACTAGTACGAGAGCAGTAGTGTTGCATACTATAGAAATGATGGTGAGTAGATACGAAGTGTATAACAAAATATAACTGTTTTTCATATTGTACTCGTCTCGTAAATATACACACACACGCACACACAAAAAGAAAGTGCAGTTTCCCATCATCATGCATGTTTTTCCTAGTCTACAAGATCGTTGCGGTGATCCTATTCACCAACATACAGTGTACATACATTTTATTAGCGAGACGAAATACAACAGTGCTTTTCAATACTACAACACTGACTTTTAAAATTTTAATTGAGGTTTTTTAAATGTAAATCAGCATCTTGTGCATTTCACTCTCATCAGCATGTACAATACCATTATAGATACATGAATATTCAACTGTTTTAGCAAAGCTGAACGGAACATAACATGATATATTTCATTCATACTTTTTACAATAAGTAAAACCTGGTTGTGAATGTATAGATAGAATGTTATAGTAAGTACGTAAATTTGCAATAAGTGCGAATTAACTATATTACTCGTATGAAATAAAATCATCATCATCACCAAACCAAACCACCTAGCACCAAATATCAACCACAACTCTTTTTGTAAATTATAGCAGCTGCTGTTGTATTTCATTTAGTGTTGACGATTTGTAGACATCATTTGCATTTATAGGCTAGCCCCATTTTACTACATTTTAATTTAATATTAAACCTAGTTAATAGAATTAAGCGCATTTCGGATAGTTTTTAATTAAAACTCCAAAAACAAACATAATAATTATTGTATGTAAACATAAGTTTGTAAACCGGACAAGTGAAACCTAGCAGATTTAAGTTGAAATCAATTTTAATGAAAAACCGTATGGTGTAATGAAAACAAAGATCTCCTAAATTTGTAAACACTAGACAGCCTTGGCTTCAACTAAGAATTTAACCTTGAACTGTGTTGAACTCAATTGTTTTATTTACCCGTTTACCTTTTTGTTCGGAAGTAGGGAAAGTGTTTCCTTTTAACCTCAAATTGCATTTGTTCTTCAGCTGGACCGGAAGGAATTGAACCCATTATTATGTTACAGATATAAATTAATTAGGATACCTGAACACTGAAAGACTGATTGCGAACTACACTAAAGTTCGAGAAAAACTCGTTTTAAATTGTGCTCAAGGACAATTATCACATCAATTCCTGTGATAGTTACATAAGTTTGAGTTCCAGTGTGTCTCAAATTTGAAATTAGCAATAGCATTTGAGCTAATCTTAGCTCCACTTGAATTCTAACCATCAAATGTATTTACCTTATCGAACGTGAACGGATTGATTGACAGATTGACTGCTGCTACAGAACCACTTGCCTGTGAAAGATATCAAATAACCTCTGCAAATTTCCCAAGGGTTCATTTGAGACTTTTTTTTGTTGTTAAAACACTGAAAGTTGGAGTGGCAAATTTGTGAACAAGTTGCAGAGTGAACCTTCAAAAGAAAATTTGATCTTGGTGACACGTTATATTAGTAACAAAGTCAGTTACACAAAAAAATAACCAGTTCGCTGCACGTGGAGTATTTCAAACGACATTTCTGGAAAACGACCGGTAACAACTAAACAAACGTTGATGTGGTTAGCAGGCTGTGGACGTGATTGTTAAGGGATAATGTCTGAGAATAAAGTCCTCGATGTTATTTTACACTGTCAAAAGCAGATTAAGAAGGAACCTCCAGAAGAAAAGGTTAGTGAATTGTAATGTTTACAGTTTGTAACTCTAATCACCAATTCCGAATAGCATGGCAGTGGCAGTAATCTTACATTTAATATTATGGTATAAAAAGGAGCACGTCTGTACTGTATATATTGTGTGGTGGAGATGCTGTGGCTAAATGGTTTTGTTAGCGAATACCCAGCATGTGTCGAAAATAATTGGTGTCGTCTACAATGATGCAATAGCATATTTGGTTTATTGTATGATTACGCAAGAATTTTAATTATCATTATGAAATGTTTTTTGTTTCAGTTACTCCATTATTTAGGCAGACTTTCAAGACTACGAATAACCGTACAAGACCTTGCTGAAACTGGGATAGGACGAACTGTTAATCAACTAAGTCGCAACGAAGGTCCTGTAGGTTCCGCGGCCGAGACGCTGGTGCGCGGCTGGAAACGAATGGTGTCAGATCAGCAAAATCAAGCCGGAGGGGGGTCAGAAGAATCAGACTCCAATTCCAATAGTGAATCATCGGAGGATGATGAGGAAGAGGAGGACGAAGTAAATAACGAGGAGGTACCTTATGATATCCAGGAGCAGGAGGAGGTTGCTGGCAACCAAGAACAGCAGTATCGTAACGGACATTCTTCTATAAATGAAGAACGAGGGGAATTAACTGAGCCTGCTGCCCTCCAAAGTAAAATATATGCTGATGAAGATGATGATATTGATGACGTAGACGATCCTTACTTAGACAACGGCTATCTCGATATGGCGAATATTCATACGGACGAGGAGGAAGAAGAGGATGATGATGATGGCAACGGTAGTGTAGTTTTATTTTCACCATAAATTTATCTCTGTAACTGATAATTTCTTGATTGTGGTGATCTACATGATATCTAATTGTATCAATTTTGTACTGACTTTTCAGATTCGGACACGTCTGATCGCTTACAAATTGCTGACGACGCAGAGGGACAGCGGAATGAAAGGAAGGAGGATACTTACCCGAAACATGATAAACATTACAACAATTTAAGCCATCCAGCTGAAGAAAATAGGGACCATAAAAGCTCTCATTCAAAAAGTCATCATAGATCACATGAAAATAGCGAAAAGTATAATAATATTCAAACCTCCAAATCAAACCATCATTTGGAGAGGAGTGAAAAGGCTAGTTCCAGCTCTAAAGATCCCAAGCACCAATCGTCAAAATTGCATAATTATGGAGACCTAAAGGAAAGACCTGTCATAAAGCAAGAGGAACAAACTTTGGAACATAAAAGCCAACCTCATCCTTCTACGTCTTCGAAGTCTGAAAAGTCTAAAGAATTCAAGTCTGAAAGTTCCAGTTCTGCTGAGAGAAGCCACCACAAAGAGAAAGACAGACATCGTCACGATAAGCATTCTAGGGAAAGCTCATCACATCGTGAGAAAGATGGGAATGCCAAGTCTGAGAAAGAACGACATAAGGACAAGAAAGATTCAGTTGATCATCATCATCGTAGCAGCAGTCATCATCGCAGGGATAAAAACCGTGAGGCTAGTTCATCTTCGCACTCTCCCAAGAAATCTAGTCTTGAAATTAAAAAACCGGAGTCGAGTGAAGACAGGAAACGCAGAGAAAATTCAGAGTCGCCTGCGTCAGCTAGTTCAAAGAAATCGAAACTTGAACTCAAAGAAGAAATTGATTCAACATCAGGTGTGAATTTCGCCGATGTGCTAGGATCTCTGGATACCTCTTCTAAACATAAGAAACCTAAAAAAGAAGAAGTAGAGAAACCTCATAAAAAACATGAATCCCATAGTTCATCTTCACAGTCACATAAAGTGGATCATCATAAAAAGCATCATAGTCCTAGTTCATCTAAACACTCCCGAGAGAGTAGTAGCAGTTCCTCGTCAAAAAAATATGATTCAGAAGTCACTAAGATGATAAAGAAACCAACACACGGTAAAGTTGAATCTGTGATAAAACCTGCGGTCACCATCAGCCCAAACTACAAGCCCAGCTCATCGTTTCCTACTGCTCCACGACCGGGTAGCAGCAATGGACATTCTACACCTTTACCGCTACCTCAAATTGATTTGTCAGATCTTGGTTCTGACTACGCCGAGCCTACCGTAGGAAGGAATTCGTGGAGTAATGCTTCTCAAGAGGACGCTCTTAGTACAATGCTGTCCAGTAGGAATGCTAGGTAAGCTGTTTAGGCAGTAAGATTACTTCATGGATGAAAGGCAACTGACATTATTTACTAATTGTGTAACGATGTTTTGCTACACAGATCTAAAGTCTATTCGGGTGTAAAAACGGGCCGACGAGGAGCAGTTCCAGCGCTGTTCGACCTCTGTATGCAAGTTATCAAGGATAATATAGGCGATTTAGGTTATACGGGAGGAATACCTTACGATATTTTAAGACCAGCACTTGAAAGAGCCAACCCTCAGCAATTGATGAATATAGAGGCTCAAAATGATTACTTGATAGGTAAGAATTTAAATTGAGAATTAAATCAGAGTACACTTAAAGTAAATTTCATTACTTCTTCTACTTCACTTTAACTCAGGTGAAACGGACGAGCTTTGGCAATTTCATTGCAAACGAGACTTTAGAGGAAAATGTCCCGAAGAAACTGAGTCATGGAGGGAGCTGTATGAGGTATGCATTAAATATTTATTTGTGTCCAACCTGTTATATTGTAATGTAAACATAACCTACCAATTTGTAGAGGTGCACCGATGAGCAAAAGCGAAAATTTGAGCAAATTAAGAAGCAAATGAAGAGGTCCATTGAGTCTGCCGAACCAGTTCGGAAAGCAAAACTTGCGTTTGTAGACACATCAAGTGGACCCAGGTTTAGTAAACAGAAAGCACAAACGGTAATTATTTATTTATTCATTCAAAGACGATGTACTAATGTAATGTATAAAACTAACTAATGTAACTAATGTATAAAACATTGAAGTCGATTTTTGCACCATGTATTTATGATTATTTTAAATTTCGTTATAGATTAAAAATGGAATGAGAACTTTGAAAATGAAGGAAGAAAAGGGTCCTAAGCGTGGAGTATCTTCAAGCGCTAGTGTAGGGTTCAATAATCCTAAAGGATCCGGAGAAGGCAACGTAGTTCTTGAAGAAGCTATAATAATTGCAGCAGAATCCAGAGCTGGTCACGCTCCTGCTCCGTCTGTTTCAAGGGAGTCATCAGTCGCAAAATTTAAACCCAAGAAAGCACCTTTGATGCAAAAAACAATGAAGCTTATCCGGTCCTTGAACCGAAGATAAATTAATGAAATGTTTGTGTTTACTGAATGAAACTTCCATAACATCCTGTTTAAATTTTTATCCCATTGGTGGAATGTTATTTTTATTACTGATGTTCTAATGAGTGAAAACGATGTGCGATGTGATTTTAAATGAGCGAATGTTTATCGAGTTCTTATGGCGAACAGTGAATAGATTTAATACTTTGGAATGAAGAGTAATTAGAAATTAGACTGATTGGCTATAGTGCATGCTGGATTTCATGATGACATTTTGAAATGTACGAAATTTCGTAGTTGTATTAATATGCTAGAGACTGGGACATCTAGTTACTTGTAGCTGCTATAAATTCGAATGAATAAACTACCAATTTTTAAAGAAAATTCAAACAAATGTATGTTGTTTTGTGGAGCGTTGCAGCAGTTTTATTGTAGCCTGAAATTTGATGCCAAACTGATGGACGTTTTTAATATACCAACTCACAAACATTGAATAGCGTGTCAAAAGAATATGTAATGAAACTACAATCCGTCTCCCGTTCGAAAAACTTTTGGAAAAAGAATCTTTATGACGTATGGCTGTCAGTATTAATCAAAAATCGTGCAATGCAGTAAAACATTGGCAATCGGGCAGCGCTGACTGACTGTGTACAAACGTGTCATTAATTGATTATAATTATTCGTGGCAATGAAGACCGACCGTAGCAAAATAGATCACTTAATTCATATAGTCGTCAATGCATGAATTTTCTGCTAAACTTTGGAAAGAAATAAGCTTGAAACGCATCCAGTTTTGCTGTTATTTTTCTAGAGAGTCGGAAACAAAGGGAAGTTAATGTATCATCGCATCTTCAATGATGAATGAGTCATATTAAAAACATGATGCACCGCTACAAGTTACCAAATCCCATATTAACTAACAAATCCTTTGTTTGGATTCTCATCATCAACAACCTTTGAGATAATATTTTTCTCTCTGATGTAATGTATTCTATATGCATAAACGTCAATATACAACGAACCCATTCATAACACTTTGTTCCTAAAATTTCCTAAATACAAGAAGCTTTTGTTTTGACTTGTTTCTGGCTGTTTAATACCGCACATAGAACCTCTAAGTCTTATTGTGGATTATTTAAAGACTAAAATTATATTTTGGTGATATGAAGAACAAAACTTATGTTCCTATAAAAGTATAGATAAGGGGGCAATTGCATGCAAATAGACTTTGACCTGTGTGGCTTCTCTAAATTTCCCTTGAAAGAACAAAAAGAATGTATATAATACACATTTAGCTTAAGAACATTTTGCATCGATTCAGTGGCTTCATCTTACTTAATAAGACAACTTGTGGCTTCGGTCGGGCTTTTGACATAACACATGACTATGACGAATAGATATTAATTTTTAATGAAACCAAAATCCATAATTTGGAACTAATCGAAAAAATTTGTTACTATCATATTAGTATTGAAACAATAAATATACACAGTGTCGGTTTATAAATGGCAACAATAACTGACAGGTATAAAATCATAATCACCGGAAAGACAACCCATGCGCAATAATTTTACATCTACAAGCAGCATACTGAAGTTACTTATGGATGGATGCATCTCCCATCTTTTGCATGATAAAACAAGAATGAGATTTAAATTTGGGGTAAAAAATACTTTCGTGAAACCTAATTCTTAACGGAGTAGATTAGTTTTATGTTTCTCGAGTAAAATTTGGATAGTTCAGCAGAGGTAATTATAAAGTCATTAGCAGCAGTCTAGCAAGATTTGCAGACGTCAGCAAACTAATTCTCGTACAGGCAGATTGTTCAACTTGAATATTGTGAGTTTCATTTATTTTTAATATTTTGTAGGCACAGTATACAAGCAGTAGAAATTTGTAAGTGAACAAGTACCATGTACCATACAAAATATATATCTTTACCACACTACTTGTTGCCAGCATGACAGGTGAATATAACTACAAAGAACTGCTTAATGTTAACATATGCAGTTAAATTACAATGTGAACATTGAATTGTACTAAACAATATTCAACTTTGAAGCAGTTGTACAAACAATATTCGACTTTGTATTAACTTACATCCACTTTTAGTCCATTATAATTTTCCAAAAGCATATAAGTGGATGGCGCTGTTGCCAAATATGACCAGTATCAGATACGAAATGAGTGATGTAGGAATTCATAATTTTTATCATCGATTCACTCTTACAGCAAAGCTTTGGGAAGATGCGACAGTACTACTTTCACTGCGTTAAAAAGCTACAATTAACCAACCAACCTGCTTTAAAAGCATTAGCATTACAAAAATATTTCGTTTAGAATTCAATGCCGAATTTTAGGAGTTAAGCGTGTGCTCGTACTTTTAACATCTTTAAGGTAATGTATGGAATAATAATATGAAATGGATTAATGCACACACGTGCTGTGCCCATCCACAAAGTTATCATGCTGCAACATGCGTTTTGATATCCTATCTTATCATTGAGGTTTTGATAGCTGTACATGTACTTCCCATTCATTTTTTCCGACACTTAATTATCGCAACAGTACTGCATACACAAAACTAATATGGTGACATTTCTCATTCTGATGGTTTAAATGCTGATTGGCAATAATTGTATTAAAGTTGTTTGGAGGTAGGTAAGTTTTTTAATCACAATAAAAAATAACTTAAGATTACTTTTTTATTGCATCTTAACACATGTTGTATTTTCTCAAAAGATCTATAATTTGCGTGAAGCATGGAAAGATTAGGCTTATGTTCAATTTTAAGTTTTCATCTGCAACCCAAATCCTAAGCTGCATATATATTTTTTAAACATTCTCACGAACAAAGGTAGTATGACTCACATTATACGTGTACTTTGAGTTACAAAAGTCACAACATCTATAGTCACTCTCAAGCCCATTCTGATGTGGATTTGTAACGAAAAATTTGTTAGACAAATTAAGCCGTGCCTTTAATCCCGAAAGGAGAAAATTGAAGTATCAAGGCTTCTGTTCAACACACGATGCGTGAGAAAACGATGTATGTGTAACGCAGGGTTCTATACCGACTTTCAGTGAAGTTATGACACATCACATATGCGACAGAAAACTGGACTTTTGGTTTATGTAAAAACAAATTTAGACCAAGTTTTCCCCTTCCAACATTTCACAGTAACTCTTTGGCTAGTAGAATAGTAGCTATAATTATGCATTATGATTGATACATTCGAACGATATGATCGAGTGACCTGGAAAAAATATTTAGAGTATCAATTTAGACTGTTTTTATGTGATACAGCATAGGTCTCCTAAGGTATTCTGCATCCTTAAAGCGTATGCAGATATAATTAATTCACTTAATAAAAATTATTAGGGGTGGGAGGTTGGAAAGTGACAAAGGATCGTTTTGTTTGGATTTTAATGTGACTTACTTTCAAAATACCTCAACATCCAACAAATTGTGTGGCAGCTGATATATTATATGAATTGAATGCTTGAAGACTATTTCCGCTATGATCATATAGATGAATCTCTCCAACAATCATCCAAACATTATTTTCAATGAAATTTCAGAAGCCTAGAGCCTTGCAAACTGTCCAAGTAAATGTTGAGGGTGGATATTCTGAGCATACATTTTAGGGTATGTAAAAACTATAAAAAAAATAGTGTAAGTCAATTACAACTCGTGGTAAACCTTGTACGCAAACGTATTTGTTTCAGCAGTAGGCGATGTGAAACTCAGTAATCAAGTAAATCACAACAAACCGCAAAAATATCCGTACTTCTATTACTCGTCTGTCTTCGATTCATGTTAAATGTAGTGTGAAAAGAGTAAATTTAGATGTTGCACACATCTAGACATGCATTGTCAATTGTGGTTAGTCTGTGCCCACGATCTACCTAGTTAACTAAACAAATACAATATGTACATCCACCTACTTTTTATTCCAATTCCATCGTTGCATTGGCATTGGCCACTTCCAGCGTGACTTTTCTTGGTTAGCTGCCGTACACACACGTAAAAAAGAGTCCCTGCGCTTTTCTATACCTTTTCTTGTGGTTGTTCAAGATTTTTCATTTCAGAGAAACGTTGACTTTGTTGAGCTTGTAGTTCATCAATACTAAATTCACACAGTATGTATTCGTTGTATGCCTAAGCAAGCTTATGAGACGAGGCGAGGGCATGTTATTTAGATGGATGTATTTACTTATAAGCATTATGCCTTATGACATGTATATTTGTTAGGATCCCTAAGTAAATCCAATGATTCCACATACTTGACGAATACTAATATGTACAAGACGTTTTCTTCCTAGCCTACTCATTTTGTCATTACTCCAGCAGGAGAAGAACAAGAGTGACAAACTCATCAAGCTTGACTTCTTGATCAGTTCTTCATCATCCGCTCAATCGTCTTCATTGGTAACTCAGCAGAAAAAAGTACCAAGCAAGCGACAACCTGCATGCTATACTGATAAGTGGGGTACAACTTTTTGTACGCATACATTTCCCCAATCTCTCCCGAGCAGATATGTGTACTTATCCCTGACCACTTGATCAGTCTCCAGATAGAAAGGCTAGGAGATAGAGATAGAAAAGTAGCACTTTGGTTTAGAAACCCAAAAACTATTTTTACCTTTTCGACATCAACTTTGTGACAGTGCCTAAAGATTTTTTAAATACTGATTGACTTTTACATTTCACTTCTCCGGATATAACAGTAAAAAAAGTAATATTTCAACAGTTTTTACAATCTTCATTTTTACCACCTCGGGATCTTCAATCGTGTGAAATTCTCTCAACTAAAGGTAAGTTTCTGTGGTTTTTCTTATATAAGTAACTGTGATGTATAATCATGTTTCATATACTTTTTTTTTGCATGTCTGTACTTACACATAAAATCATGCACATATCCGAATAAGTCAAAATAGATTGGTACTGTGGGTATGGAACTTCATTAGGTAGCTCTACTTTAATATCCAGAGTCCAATTTGTGCATCATAAAAACAACGATAATTTTGGCTAGACAGGGATGATGAATCACGGAAGCATCTTTAATTTCTATATCATATTGCATATTCCATTGTCAGATATGAATAATTGTATCATAGTCTGAACTGGAGTGCGAACTAGTTGCATTTAGCGTGCAATATGTACTCTAAAACAAAGCTCTATTTTACGCCATCAAAGGCTTTAACAAATGATTTTGAACTGTAAAAGTAACTGTAGCTGCGGGAAAGTTGCATTTGATGTAGAGAGAATAGAACTCATAAACTTTCCATACTCCAGACGGCTGTCATGATCTTTTAAACAATAATGTCGCATTAATGCAGTAATAATTGCCTTTTAAAAATTCCTTTTGAGTAATCTTGACATTGATTTAAAAACAAAACATTCAGATCATACACACAGACGTAACATTATACGCTTCTCAGGTTTTTATTATTGTCGATAAATTCTGAAGCTGTCTTTATAGGCATAGCATATGTCTGCCTAGACACTAAGGCTGGCTCATAATATGTTTTATATGCTTCTTATGAGATGAGACTGCGACTGAATACATATATACATGTATCTAATGACGAACTGAAAGACTTTCGTACTTAACTTTGTCTTATCATCTAATTACCCCGATAAGATACAAGAGCAAATAAATATAGTTCATAAGACTAAATAGGCAATACATGCTGTTTGGACAGTTGGAATACGATGTATATGACTTATTTATAACCCAACGTATATTATGAATATGTGCATTTGCCTCTATTGACCATTTCAACTTTTCAGTCTCTGTATGCTTTGTGTAGTTCAAGTTCAAACAATATATTTTTGTATTGACTCTTGGTTTCATTCCCAATCTTAAAACAATCGCTTGAAGAAAGAAAGTAGATCTTCAGTTTTTTGTGAACCATATTTTATGACTTGTTTAGTACATAATAATCAAACTTGTTGATTACTTTTGGATAGAATAAAGCATATTAAATCCTCCAGACTTTGTGTCTTGTTGAGTAAAATCTTCTCAAGGACAAACGTAACCCATTAAATGCGCTTTCTTAGCAGTATTGAATGCAATTTTATAGTATTAAAACTAACTAAATTATGTGATATATGGCTAAAATCCAAAACATTGGGATTAAATGTTTGGAACGTGATGTATATAGTATATTGCCTGCATACATGAAGTTTATACTTTCGTCCTTCATTTAACATTTAATTTTTCGAATTCACTTAAACCTGTCGGAATACTTCTCTTTAGGAATTTATTTAAATCCCATATTTATAGGTTTCCTATTAAAATACAAATTATTACGTAATAATTGCCCACGACCACGATGCCTTCCAGGCAAAATGATACTTATTGCTTGTGTTCACACGCTCTGATTTTGCCTTGATTTCTCTGCTATGTTGTAAATGAAGATTGCTGGAAACAAATGCATTTACTAAAGCACATAAAATGATCTAAAAGTGTGATCGAAATATACATGTTGGGATTGGAATAAGAATTAATACTTGATTCCACAAACATCCTCTGTCACTTTTATTCGAAATGTTTGACTTTTGACTGCTCTTGTGTAATATTTTCATAACACATTCATCATTATTTCATGCGGTGATCAGCAATATGAGAGAGAAATCCCGACTCGCAATAGTCGCAATGCTTCTTGGAGCCCTGACTTGCTTTAATAGAATTTATTGCATTATGTATGTACTTCATTACTTTATGTTGCGTTTGGTGTAAAGTTCAATGCTTGGTTATAATATATACCAAAGTATTATTACTAATGTGCCCCGTCTTCGACTGGTTTGCATGGCGTGTCCAATACTGTAAGTATAAAGTTAGTAATCGAAGAGCGACCGATGAATCTGGGAAAAGCAGCCCAAGTCATAAGAACAAAGTCATAGGTCACGTCTTAAAGCTTTTCGTTCTGTCTCCAGTTGGTAAAAAACCAACTTGACACGCTGGAAACCACTTCTAAAACAAAAAAATGACTTTGCCATTGCTGCGCTCCCACTGCTACTTTACCTAATGACAACCTTACAACATGTCATGAACATGTAGACTGGCGATTGATTTACATAAGAAAAGAAAACCCTAGTTAGGAGAAATCAGTTTTGTAATGTAAAAGTCACCCAGCAGCTTAGTCGTTTTTACTTATGTTATTCGTCAAGTATAGATATGTTGTCGATTCATAAGAATTAACAGGGTTTGTAGAAGCAACGGGATTGTGAGTAAAACACGATTGCATTGCCGTTCTTAATCAGTTCTTTTCTGTGGTAATCACAATGCAATCGCTATATATTGAGCCATTAAAGGCATCACTTTCACACAGCTGGTCTTTATGTAAGTTTTCTACAAAAGGGCTGAAAAATTGAGAAAGTCCCCTCTTTTGACAGCAGCTTCTCAACTACTAGATATATACTCTCCAGGGCTCATTTCTGAAAGTAATAAAAATGTTACCAAAGTCATCATAAATTATTAAATATGAACCCTTTCCCAGGATTTTCTAATTCTCATATTCAGGCAAACGAGTCGAAAAAAGGTCTATGTGAAGCTCATCCTGGTTACATGAGTTTGCTGGGAAAAGGGTCACACTCATGTCTTCGTCTAGGAAGGAAAAATGTTTACTTGTTTTGACTTTATCAGACATATTTGTGAATGATTTTAAGTAAAGTCGATTGATTGACATGGCATTGTTTTTGTCGAAATTTAGCTAAACCGTTTTCGTGATTGATTATTTTGCTGTTTTCTCATAAAATATGAACTGTTTGACAATAAACAATAATAATTAAGAAGAAGCTTCAGGGTGGTTGAATGTTTAAAACCTTTTGTGACCAAAAACAAATCAAAATATTTGGATCCTGGGAGGAAGGTCGATTCATTATCATACAAAGCTCATTATTGCAATGCAAGACAGAATCCATTTGGCCTTTAAAGGCTCTTGATTCTTGTAAATAGATCCTACAACAATAAGCATATCTTATGTATTGTATTTCTTCCTACTGCAATGAAAGAAGTTTTGCTTTTGATATATATATTCACCGAAAAATTATCGTGACATTTCTAGTCCAAATTTTATACGTCACCAGAGATCAATTAAAAGGGATTCTATCGTGAGTCTCTGCTTGCTGTCAAGCTAACCTGATCTTCCAAAACGATATCAGCTCATTACCACCGCGTCATTCTAATTTTCAGAGACGTCGGTAATTAGTAGTTTGTGTTTTGATGACTATGACGCTAGCAATATATCCCACCTAATACGAACTATATTTAAACACATATATTTATACATAATGCTATAAGTATTTAGTTAGGCATAATATAGTGAAGCATCAATGTGTTCTCTACTGCATATCCACATAGTAATATTCACAAATAACAGTAAGTTCATTTAGTTCCTAGTTGCTACACGTTCTTGAAACTAAATCAAGCACTTCTTGAAGCAAGTTTTCTGGTATGATGTAAGGTTACCGCAGGACATAGACCTGGACCCGCAGTACATACTCTGCAGTTGTACTTAATAATGTTGTTAAACCAGTTACCAAATAACTTAGTAAGCATATTCTGACGGTTTTTCTTTGATTTCTGAAATGTCTATATTGAGTTGAATCTACAGTAAGTGAATAATAAATCAGGCACATTTTATTATTGAGAAATACTAAAAATATCATGCATTGCTTTTTTTGTTGATGACTGGTTTGCAACACCAAGCTATTGATGGACAAACGGATAGACTAAACTTGTCCATTTTAAACTTTTAAATGAAACATGTGTGTACTTTGACATTAGCCTAGCTTTTCGCCAGTATTCTGTAAATTAAAAATTCATGATCATATGTCACATAAAGCAAATCACACAGAGTTATGTACAAGTCGTAAGTAATGTATGTATATATGTACTTTATACGAGTTTTCTGATCTCATTACATCCGTCCAATTTTTATAATATATATTCGTTCACATTTCACATACATCACACCAGTAAGTATATGTATGTATGTACTTTGTACTTGAACGTTTGAGTAAGCAAGGGTTGTTATAAGGCACATTAGATGTGAATCGTGAATGCCACTATACTAACCACATAGTAGCAAAGCAAGGGCAATAGGTTATTCCCATTAACTTTTGCCATCTCTGTCTTTTCTTGAATAAATAATGAATTTTGCTTGTCAAGGCACCTAAATCTTTTGCTTTTCATAAATCATAGCATACATACTTCAATACGCTTTCTTTGTGTACTTCAAGTATGTAATGCCCAAGAAAACGATTCATGGTACAGGGAGAATCAGAAAAGGATCTGAACTCAATACCCAACGTCAGTCTATAGAGGGAAATGTTAAGAGTCCGATTCGAGCATTTATGCACTCATATATAAATTATTTCTCTCGCTGAATGTATTTTTTTAGCTTCATATTATTCAAAGAATTATTTTTTAGAAACTCCCATGGTTGAGCCTCCAAATGAAGGATGCATTCTAGCCAAGCAATTTTAAAATCATGCAAACCTGACTTTATTCAAACTAGCATTCCTTCCTGTTTTGATGCTTACAAGTTTCGGATGTGAGGATTATTGATATTCGTTGAAGAAAAAAAATCTTCCATACCTCCAATCTTTTTGCATTCAAAGTGACAATGCTATAAAAAAAGTTGGCAAAACGAATAAGTCAACGGTGATAGATAGGGCTACTAGATGTAAGGAAATAAAATGGGACTGCGTTTTAATAATCATTTGCATGAAAAAGAAAAAGGATGCTTAACTGATCGTAAAACCCTCATCCTACATTACGTTAAACAAACATATGGTATGATTTTCTATCTGGCAAGAAATGAGGACTCAAATTTAATTGATTTACAGTATTAGCATAAGATATATTCTGGTCAGCACCGAGATGAATACAATTTTCGAATGTATTCTTACAAAGGCTTAGAAAGAAACTTCATTGGATTTCTATTTGAATATGATTCTTATCACGAAACTTATCTTTTCAACTTTAATAATATTATCGAGATGGATTCTTCATGGCTTTATCATAGTAATTTTATGCATCAAACTTGGGATAAGATTAAAAAGATTTTGGAAGGAGGGTAAGAAACTTTTATCATGTTGTTAAACCGGATGTTGTGTTGTGTTTGCAATGTGGGGAATCTGAGATTGAGTCATTGTTAAACAAAAAGCTTTATGTTATAAATTAAGATTGCTGGAAACAAATGCATTTACTAAAGCACATAAAATGATCTAAAAGTGTGGTCGCAATATACATGTTGGGATTGGAATAAGAATTAATACTTGATTCCACAAACATCCTCTGTCACTTTTGACTGCTCTTGTGTAATATTTTCATAACACCTTCATCCTTAATTCATGCGGTGATCAGCAATATGAGAGAGAAATCCCGACTCGCAATAGTCGCAATGCTTCTTGGAGCCCTGACTTGCTTTAATAGAATTTATTGCATTTTATAATGTACTTCATTACTTTATGTTGCGTTTGGTGTATAGTTCAATGCTTGGTTTTAATATATCCCAAAGTATTATTACTAATGTGCTCCCGTCGACTGGTTTGCATGGCGTGTCCAAAACTGTAAGAATAAAGTTAGTAAATTGAAGAGAGACCGATGAATCTGGGAAAAGCAGCCCAAGTCATAAGAACAAAGTCATAGGTCACGTCTTAAAGCTTTTCGTTCTGTCTCCAGTTGGTAAAAAACCAACTTGACAGGCTGGAAACCACTTCTAAAACAAAACAAAAAACTTTGCCATTGCTGCTCCCACTGCTACTTTACCTAATGACAACCTTACAAACATACCATGAACATGTAGACTGGCGATTGATTTACATAAGAAAAGAAAACCCTAGTTAGGAGAAAATGAAAAAGTCACCCAGCAGCTTAGCCGTTTTTACTTATGTTATTCGTCAAATATACTGTTGGGCAAAACCAAAATGAGACGCGGCGAACCGCTAGCAGAATCTTCAAGCCGTGTCACTGAGTTAGGCAAGTATCCACTTTTTGAAAATCGGAAGCGGAATTTCACCGTAATCACTAAAAACAAAAGTAAACAAAGATTTCTGCGTGTTCTGAAATATGCATTAATCAGCTGATGTAATGATTGTTCACAACGTTTTTTAACAAAGACCAAATTCCGAGTTTTTTCGCTATTCGCCTAACTCGATGGCACGGCTAAAAACCGTACCTTGCGTTGCCGTGCGTCTCATTTTGGTTTGGCCCAACAGTATGTTGTCGCTTTTTGTCAGTTTTTTGTTTGCTCGCTAAAACGGAAACCTGAAGCATTCGACTTTACAAAAGATTTATCACGTCCCTGATGATTTCTATTTGAATATGATTCTTATCACGAAACTTATCTTTTCAACTTTAATAATATTATCGAGATGGATTCTTCATGGCTTTATCATAGTAATTTTATGCATCAAACTTGGGATAAGATTAAAAAGATTTTGGAAGGAGGGTAAGAAACTTTTATCATGTTGTTAAACCGGATGTTGTGTTGTGTTTGCAATGTGGGGAATCTGGGATTGAGTCATTCTTAAACAAAAGGCTTTGTTCATCATGTTGGTTGCTTTTATCAAATTTATCATTTGAAAAAGTTTAAAGAAATGACATATTTTTGTGATCCGTCATTATAAATTAATCATGGCTTTTTCGGGACGGACTTTTTCTTTGTTCTTTAGATTTACGATGGCTGTATTGATGTTTTGTATATAATTACCATTTGTCTGCTGACATACACATCATTTCAAATTAAGTGTTGAGCTGGTTTTAGTAGTTGTACTATTATGTTTATATAATGTGCATTAATTTCATATGCGTAAAATATGTCGTACATATTTTCGGACGAGTTTAATTAATATAGTAGGGAAGTTATTAAACTCTTACTCTTGACATTGCGGTAGTTGCAGACGAACGACATAAGAAGTGTCATTTTATGCGGTGGTTGAACTCTCAAGGTTAATTATGGCTATAAGACAGAGACACCATAACATAGGAAATTTGAGAATACGACAATTGTATCTCTGTTAACCTCACAATGTGTACATTATGTGATCTTGTTTCGTCAAACTTTTCCTCTTGTTAAGCACTGATTTAGAAAGGGTTGTGTTATCTTGCACGGGATTGATTTCATGTACATACTGATGGTGTCAACTTGATGAGATCTTAAATTATAACGAAATTCGGCATGTACTTATTAGTATCCTGTGGCTAGGATCATCCCTGTCATCATATTAAATAATGAACACAAGCTCTCAAGCAGATTTTCTGTGCCTAACAACTACTTGAACAACATGCAATAAGTTACTTTGGAGGAATCAAGCGTACGCCTGAGGTTATTCCCAGGTTATTGCCAATTGTTGATGATGTCATGTTAAACAATCATTACTTTTCGTTATTACTAGAACTAATCACTTTATGTTAATAACAATTCATATTAACCAAGCCTGTCATTCTTCTTAAATTAAATCCTAATTAGCTCTTCCAACAAAGAAGAGGTAGAAGACGAAGAAGACGAATATAACTTTGCCAATACATTGACAAGAATGATTGAACGTGGAGCTGGATCATCCCCACCACTTTCAGGGGCACCTTCTTCGCCTATTGCAACGGAACTGCTGGACCACCATTCAAGTTTTGACCCTCACGGATCCAACAATACGAACAACACAAGTGCCGTAAATTCACTAATGCATCAGCATACCCCAGAGAGCAGTGGAGCAGGTTCATCCCCTCCAGTATCTGTTGCACCCTCTTCTCCAATTGAAGATGAGTTTTTGGAACATCAGAATTTTATTCATCATCATGCAAACGGAAACAGCGCATCGGCTGCTGCAGCAGCAGTTGTTGCATTAAATTCTTTGCTTCATCAGCAACATTCTCCAGACAATCATCATTCTCATCATCACCACCATCATCATCACAACAACAACAATCACAATGGTACCAACGGTCATATTCACGCCAACGGCAACAACAACAGTGGCCATAATGTGAATTGTGATTCCGAGATTCCTTACGGAAGTGCATCTTCATATGGGAGTGCAGGTAGCTGTGCAAGTAACGCTAGTGGTGGGAGTGGGAGCAGTAATAGCAGCAACAGCAGCAACAACGGCAATAGTGTTCATCATCATCATAATAATAATCATCATCACCCAGACTTGGTCCCTCCTCCAATCAACAGCAGGTAAGATGCATACCTTTTTTATTACTGATCTTATGTAAGATTCTATCCTTTGCTTTAATCTTACTAGAGAGAGAGTGAGAGAGGATTGCGTAATCTTATCTGTGCATTGGGAACGAATTTATACCGTGTGCTTTTATGATTTGAGTATCACTCTTTGGTACGCGTGCAGCTACGTACATACATATATGTACATGTAGGAAGTATCAAAAATGATGCTGTAAAAACTTTACATGAATACATAGGAAATCACGACAAATATCGGATGTATAATATGACTTGACTACTATGCATATACAGATATGGGATGCTGTTTATTGGTAGGCGTGTAATCTCATATCTTAGACAGAAATGCTGCTCATTCGCTGAACCTGGACCGGTGGGCATACACATCAAATTAATGTCTTATGAACGATAACTGACCAATGAAATAGAATATACAGTTTTATATGGAAAGTGAATTTCTCAACTACTTGACCAATGTTATTTTATAAATACAAAACACATATTAAGTTTTGACTTTTGCTTCTTATAATGTTGACTACAGACAGTTAGAGAGATGGTATTAGCTGAATTTAATCAATGACTTTCCTAATGACATCTTAATGTGAAATATTTTGGGTGCAAAAAGTACAAAAATCAAATTTTAATGTGAAGTTGATCATGCAGTTGTTTGATGATATCAGTTTTATTAATGCATTATTCATCAGAGGCAGAAGACGACAGCCATCAAACATGGTGTACAGTTTTAAATGTAAAAATGGTTATTACCAACACACAAGTAGCATGCATGTTATACGAGATCAGCCTGTGGTTTTTATACTGTTTCTATAATTCGTATGTTTCATTCATGGGGCAAAGATCAACTTCAATAGCATTGCTGTTGGAATTAGAAGGTCTTCTGAGGTCAATTTTGGTAGTTGAAACATTCTCTTTACGTAAGCGTAGCAAAAACAGCCTCCATTATTATTAAGTTGGGGTTGAGGATGACAAATGTACTTTTACGGACAATATAGTTAAGCACATACTCTGAGGGGATGAAATTATAGCGTTTTTTACTAACCAATGACATCCCTACGCTGCAACCGCAAATCCCAAAAATAAATGTTACAATAATTTCATTAAATTCAAAAATATGACGAGTGTATGAGGATTTCTTCTTATAAACTATATATATATATTTACGTAATCGTTTCAAATTGTCTGAATATTTTACAGAATGGAAGATGCAGTTGCATCAATGTACAATGCTCTTGACGGTAACCCGTATACCAATCAATTCTTATACATGGCACATCAAGCAGCGGAACAACTGAGTACATCATGGTCCAACGTTTCAGGTTCGTGGTTAATGTATTTTTTGTTTTCCTACTTAATTTTTCTCTCTTAATTAAAAACCTCTAATATTCCAGATTTAACTTGGATGCTTTCTATGCTAGTATTGTTGAAAATTATTTCCCTTTTAATATGTTAATTTACTTTGCTTCTTAACTAATTGTAGGTTTAGAAGATATCAAACCTTCAGCTACCAGCTTTCTTCAGCCAAATAGTAAACTACCCGCTTTTATCCATGCAGCGCCCAGGAATGGCTCACTTCTGCATCCATACGGAGCTCGTATGTGTTCTACTTTAACTTTCCCATTATATTTTTTAATCTGATAAAAAATCGTCTCTAGAAATGTTAGTTAAAATCGTTTAGACGAAAGGGTTGAAGCAAGCCCGCATGTAGGTCAGTACTTCCTTGAGGTTAATGATTGATGTTTTATATCGATGGTTTTTCCGACTACCGCAGAATATCAACCAGACTTCCCTTGGGGCACCAATTCCTACTTTGATATTGGCTTTGGGGTAGGAGCATCAGGATCTGCAGTTAGCCCTTCCAGCATTTCAGGAAATCCTACTCCTGTTCCGTACAATGTTCCATCCTACAACAACATTGCATCTCAAGCATCTCGAAATAACAAAAGTCAGTCCGCTTTAATTAATGGTAAGTGTGCTTGTTTTTCTTTTTTTCGAGCTATCATGGTACTATTTGTCAGCAGTATGTTTCTAAAACACAGGAATATACGTTAGACGAAAAGTAACATTTTAATCACATGTGAAACTGTGGTGCGTGCTAAAACCAAAATTTAAATAATTAATAACTTATTACATCTACAGTATCAGTCTCTAGTAATATATTTTAAGTATGGATTAACCTGCATCACCGCACATACTTGAGATAACTGGTGTGATTTTAGAGTTTAATCTCCATACTTAAAACTGTCATACACCTATGAAAACGGTGTGAAATTAGTTTGCTCTCATTTACAATTACATGTTTATGCATAAACTGTATGCTATAATGTCTACTTTTGCAATCCCCAATTTTGCTTTATTTGTCATTTTGACTGAAGATATGCGTAGTTGGTAAAAAAACGTTATTTCATAAGACTCTTACAATGCATTTACCGATTTCTTGGCTTTTATGCTCCGTCAACTAAAAATAGGAAAGTAAAAGTAACAAACCAAATATATAATACCGGGTGTTATGCAAACAGTATTCAATTGGATTGAATTGATATTTGAAAATGTGGTAGCATTCAAGAAACATATGATATTCACATTTATGGTCGTAGGGTTATCTGCAAGGCCTGACATTTAGAGATAGGAGAGAAGTCAATGCGTTAATCACCATCATCAGCTGTAGTTTCATAGTTATAAGTTAAATAAGTGTATTAAATAGAACATGTTTAAAAGGATGTACTAAACTTTATCGTTCAGCTAGATTAGAATTTGAAATAGATCTGTAAATCAAGTAGAAGCAAACTGAGAAATGGAAGTTGGTTTGAAAGCTTACATTACTATTGCATTGGTTGGCATCTAGAAATCTTTGGGGGAATGTTAGACGAAGGGTTGTTGGTTGCCCGTTGCCCTACTTGAGAAAAAGCATGTTAAATCGGTGCTTTGAGCATTCTGGCATAAACCACAGCAGCTTAACACCACATTTTTAATGATCATGCATCACTTCTGTGGTTCTTGACTTAAATGCGTGGCGTTACTGATGTTGATGACTAACAGTAAGTGATATTGTAATTTGCATGCACACGAACACACGATATATCGTAATAAGTGTGTTTGTGACATTTATGATTTAGCTCAAATTAGCATGCATGAGCAATGATAATATGGAGTGAGTGTGGAAACTGAAACAAAAAAAGAGAGTGTAAGAGACGACTCGAACCAATTTTTAGCATTGATAGTCAAACACGATATTCAAGGAAACGTTTTTATTATAGAAACAATAAATATAGTGCTCGTTTTGTGGTGTAGTTGAGGTTTTTTGTTTTAGCACACACACTTTTGCGCTGTAATTATCATTAGCATTACAAATAAACATCCAAGCAGAGATGAAGTGGAAAACATCTTCATTAAAGTAACATTAGTGTTAAATAGTAAACTTATCTCTTGTTTCTTTGTTTGCTTCCTTTGAGCCATGCATGTTAATTTCTGAAATGAATTCAGCATCAAATTTGATGCAGCTGCACATCCATGACTGTGTGTGTAACACGCATTTAATGAACGGCTATGGTATTCTTTTTTGTGGTGGATGCGGTATTTGGTTGCGTTCTTACTTTGACATTACTAGGTACATATATATCAAATTTCTATTGTCTTATGAAAAGATGAAGGCGTACATTAAATTATTTTTAATGATCATTTGCCCCGGATTATTGTTGGTCATGTGAGTATTCAATTTAAACGTTTACATGTTATTTGGACGCTCCAACTTTGAGCTAAACGGAAACTCAGTATTAAATTGGAGTCTCATCTCTGCTTAGACCCTGATCCGTGATGAAATTATTGGAACTGCGAGTTTGATAAGGCTCATTACTAGTTTGTTTCGTCGGAGAAAACAATTTTTTTCATATATGGCTTAAATTGATTCGTTTTAGGTCATCCTGTAGTTGTGCTTTGCTCTCACTATGTACTTCAATACAAACATATATGCACAAGTGCTTGTTGTCGCCTGAGCGCTCTCCGACGTCTCCATCTTCATATTCACATAAATGATACAGACTAATTCAGATATTTAACGCATTCTGTCATGATTCCTTGAAGCACATATGTTTGTTGTTCAAGATAGATAAGAAAAGGGTCATCCCGTCCGGAGATGGCCATGACTGCGATGAGAATTTAGTAGTTTCTTAATATTTGTGTTCCTTATTATACAATACATACATGCATATAGCACATTACAGGACTTTATCTTTGAATTTGTAGATAAAATTTAGTGAACTTCGGATTTTGAAGCTTATAAAGGAGGATGCATGATGAGTCATTGAACATATGAATGAATATGACACATTACGACATGTAGTAAGCGCAGCGCAACCTCTCTTGTTCCTGATTTCTTGAACGAAAAGCTAGTTGTTTAGTTGTTTTGTTCTTCCTGAAGCTTAAGTATATAATTAACACAAAGAAAACTGGATAACAGAAATTATTTATAATTCAAATGTATCATGACAGTAGAATGCACCACTATTATTTTTGCTCAGTAAGAAACTGCATTTTACAGATTCAGATTTGCATCTTTACATGGTTTGTTTTTCATATTTCAGTGAATTTTATTAAATTTAATCACAACCATGATGATTTCATTGTATGATTCATGCTAACAATGATGTTTTATACCGCGTTGGTTCTGAGCTATTTGTACCTACACATAGACTGCAGGCACATGATCTTGACGTTTCTTTCGTAGTTTTAACGCTTAAAAACTCATCCCAATACCAACCACATCCATCCGTTACGTAGTAAAGACGTTCTGAACTACTCTGTTCGATTTCCTTTGGTGTGTGGTTAAAGCTACCAAACTTTCTTGGAAGTTGGTCAACGTTGCAATTAAAAGTAAATGATCCAGTAGCGACAGGCTACTGGTTTTCTGTACTAGATTCTTAAGTAATTATTGCATGCTTGTGTCCTAATTCGTCTCAGAAGCGATAAAAACCAAAGAAAGTTGTTTAAAATTTACACAAACTGAGACAGAACTTTTTCCTTTTTCTCTCTGAGAACAAAACTGTAGCAGCAGCACGTTTTATGCAGCATAAAATATTCTTTGGTGCATTGCATTTGCTGGTCATCGTTATCATCAAACTCCAAGATGCGCATTGTTTTTTTGAACATTATCTCCACACTCACACTTTGTACATTATCCTATCAGTCACACTTGCAAGGGGTTCCGTCATCAGTCCCTTTTCAGAATCAGGGTGTAACAGGCAGCCACGTATAGGATCAATGTCACTTTGAAATACGTAATGCACAATAATAATAATAATATACATGGAGATTTAGAATGACAGCGAAGCAAAGGGAAGAGTGCCTTTGTATCGAAGTAAACAGAGAAACCTTTTTTGGGTTTCTTCCTAAAAATCACTCTAGTATCATGGGATAATAATCTTTCAAAATATTTTGCCTGTAATTCGATACTTTGCTCATGCAGTCCCAAACACCCTTCTTGTTATCACAACTTTAAAGACTTTATGGTTTGTGCTGCGGATGGGTTGCCCATCATTTGTTCAACAACTTGATAGCAAGTTTTGGCACTTTTGTGCATAGAGTTACATCAGTTGTAGGAAAAATATTTACTAGGGTCATTTCGGCACTTATGATTATGCACGAAGAGGAAGTTAAATTGTACGTAGGCGTGTAAATGATAAATTTAATTTCTTAAGCATGTAAATTTTGGCATTATGGTCTACATATTATATATATGTGTGTGGTATTTATGACTGTCAAGGATCGGAATTGGTAGAAATGGATTACGATTGGTGTGGCCCCGAGTCTCGGGAATGTGTAAATTGCGGCGCAGTGAGTACCCCCCTGGAGACGTGATGGTACTGGGCACTACCTTTGTAATGCCTGTGGTCTCTACCACAAAATGAATGGAACAAACCGTCCTTTGATCAAACAACCTAAACGAATAGTGAGATTTCTTGTTTTCCTCATCATTTACGCCGAATTTGCACTTTCGTTCCCCTTCATTTTCTAAAACCCTTCAAGTTTTTACGCGTCTTGACCACAGAACTCATCAAGTTCATTGCATTTTTAGCTTTTCTTCTGTTACACTGTAAAACGATCTTTTACATGAATAACAAACATTCAAGACACAAAGTATCCTGCTTTTTATGTTATGCTGAGTGGGTATAGTCCAATGCACTGCTGTGTCAAGTTCTTAGCGCTCAATTAGTTTTCTCCCGTTCTGCAAGGTGAAGAATTAGAATCGGACCTAGTATAACTACATAATAAGCTCATTCTTATAGTAGCATAATACATGAAGAAGTAGTAGAAGTTATATAATATAATCTATATAAAGAACATTTCACATACAAATGCCAATACACATTTCTCTCTCTCTCTCTCTGGGGCCCACCTCTAGTAAAAACAGCATTGCCTACCACAGTATATATATAAGATCTGCAAAAAAAACGATACATGTATATATAAATTATAATGTTTTCGTGGCTCCTGAATTTTCACCTCAAAAAAAGATCTTCAGCGACTTGTCGTAAACCCGTCTATATATTGTTTCAATCACAGGTTCAGGGTCTTTCTCGCACAAACAGACTCGTAGAGACGGTTTTGCGACGCCAAAACAAAGACTGGTACGTTTATGACCGTGTATATATTTTATGCGTAATTTATTACTATTCCCCTGTTCTTTTTATCCCTTGTTTTACACACAAATTCTATATTAAGCAAAAAAAATGCCAAGCAAGCAAATTAAACTTTAGCTAGACTGTTCTTTTTCTTGCACGTCACCTAAATATTATATAATAATAATAATAGAATGCTGAGTAATGGCTGTCATTAGTTGTACCATTTATTCTAATATTGAAGCAGAATGGTGTATGCGTACACGTTTTGCCAAGTTACTTTTTATTATAATCAGCATTTCTCACATTCTTTGGGGTAATGTGATTCAACCGAATCAAAATTGCATGGATTTATCTTAAAATGTCCTAATAATCCACGCTGTTATGCTTGTAATTCTGTCCCGTTTGCGTTTATTACATTGAGAAATTTATCAACATTAACTCTTACAGTATCAGTGGGTTTTCTAAAGAAACATTTGTCGTTTCGGATTAACAGACAGCGTGGTTAATACAATAGGTGCTAGAGAATGATTCCAATTCTTCACATTGCTTTTCCTTTTTGAACCGATTTTCTCGTTCTCATCCTTATTGCAATTTATTTACAGTTTCAGCTTTAGCTTTTTCATTTTGCTTGGTAAAACAGAAATTATGCGTGTTCTGTTCCATGTTTTGATTTGCTTGCTTAGTAAATTGATAATAATTGTGCATGTCAAGTCCCATTGCTTGTCGTTTAGTAATTTTTATATTTAGCTAGAATGCAATGAAAGTTAATATGTTTGTTGGTGCGTATGACAGAGTGCAAGTCGTCGGGAAGGAACTCAATGTGCCAACTGTGGGACCGTAAAAACTTCTTTGTGGCGAAGGAATCAAAATGGAGAAAACGTATGCAATGCATGTGGTCTTTACTTCAAGCTTCATAATGTTAACCGACCACTCACAATGAAGAAAGACACAATCCAAACCCGTAAGCGAAAACCAAAGAATGGGGCAAACAGCAGCGGTCCAAATAGAAGTAGCATCATTACTCACACCTCTTCTGCTGTGAACGCAGATAACTTTCTGCACTATCGATAACAAGGTGTTTTAATAATGATAACTTCTAAAAGTTATTTAACTACTAAAAGCTATAATGTTGGATCTTCATTCTCTTGCACCAGCTGAAGTTATGTTAATTGTTTTTTTTTCTTCAAAAAAATTTATATTTTCCGTACAGTGTATACGGTTCTCCTAATCACTAGTTTTATATACATCTATAAGATTTCATACAATATGTGTATAAGCCTAATTTTTTTAGTTATTACTGAATATAACAATATAATATTATTACGATTAATATTGTAGCTACTTTAATTTTATTAAATTGAGCCAAAACTCTTTTGACTTATCAAAAACATAGTATAATTTTAAATACAAAAACATGTAAACTTTATTATTAGTTAGACGAAACTTGTTTTTTTAGATTTATGATAAAGATATATATACGAATGTATGTTGTATGATTTACCAACATTACTGGATTCAGACGTTACATCAGTTTGTAAAAACAACAAAACTACATATAATTGACAAAATAGGAATAATGAATGAGCTATTGATATTTGTATATATATGGACGATGAACTTTCAGTTCATTTGATGGTAGAACAACTGACAAATGATTTGTATACAAATCCAACTATTATGAATGACACTGTATTGATATGAATAGTTTATAAAAATTCGTATGACAATAAATCGCATTATTTAACTAATAAAAACCACAACATTTTTAGGGGTAGCGACTATGCATGTATTGCGAAGTTGATTCTGAACGTTCATTATTGTTATTAGTACAATAGTAGGCATTATTACGACGAGAAAACATGTTACTCTGATGCCTTGGATTATTATGCCTTGAAAAATGTACAGCTTCCAGTTCACGAAATTCGTTTGGAGGAGGTATCGTAACAAGCTCATCTAAATTCGGTTCTGACGGCTTGTCAACAACAAGATGTTCTGGTCTAATTAAACTATTTACTGATATGGGATACCTATGATTTCTAGAAGAGCGAAGGTTAACGTATTGATCACTGTAACTTGAACCAAAATTGTTGCCCCTCCGTAACGTTCGATCCTTGCTCGGTGTCAAAAATCTTTCGTAAAGACCCCTCCCACTTCTAGGTGTCCTCTCCATTAGTGAAAGATTGGAATAGTCTCTTGGATTAAAAATCAAGTTTCTTCTATCCTGTAGGAAAGGTATATCAATCGAGGATCCGGCATGAGATTCTGGAAAATTGGCTCCCCTAACGGATCTCGCACTTGCCCCAGGATACCCCATTTGAATTGCTACATTCCGAGACTTGACTTTCACTGGCAGTCTCTCGGGTTTCTGTCGACACGGATTCTGACATCGATCGTAGCTGTCATTATCATTTTGATTTCTAATATAATTCGGAGGAGGCATCTGATTGTTATTTAAACGATACGTTTTCAAAGGCGTGAATGGTATATCCAGCTCGCTCTCCGTTTGGTCACTATGATGTCTCTGCTTATAGCGGGACGTTCTATGCTTTTCTTGACGATGAACTCGGTGTCCTTGTTGTTGCAGCTCTTCCTTTTGTCCTTCAAAGGGGTTCACCACTGGGGAATACCGATTTTCTAACAATTTTTGGTTGTCCACATACTGTCTCATTGCTTTAGCATCAACCTGTATGCAAGTCTGAGGATTTGGCTGTTGCACTATTCCCAATTGATAAACTTGCTGTAGTTGAGATTGGCTGTTATTGTGATTTTGCAAAGTCAACAGTTGTGGGGATGAGGTCATGTTAACATTTGCTGGCATCTGAGGTGGTTGAATTTGTTGTTGTGTTGGAGCTAAAGCAGTGTTGTTCGGAATTACCACACACTGGGGTTGTGGATTTGGTTGATGGAATATCGGCTGCGATGAAATAGCATGCATTACCGGCACAGGGTTATGCATATTTTGGAAGGATGGAGGCAGTTGAATATTCTGGATTACAGGGGGATGCTGTGGGGGTGGAGGATATGAATTAATTACTTCCGACTGGGGTTGAGGTCGTTGAGAGTTGATAGATGAGGGGTCAAGAGTTTGAACTGGGTACACAGTAGTTGGCTGTGACTCAATAGCATATACTTGCTGGAACATTTGTTGTTGATGAGGTTGTTGTTGGATAAGGGTCCATTGTCCAGCAGGGTTCCCTGTCTGTTGGGGTTGCGTGAATGCTAGCTCAAATTGTTGTATATTTCCACAGGAATTAATCTCTGCGAGCTTTTCAGGTGAGTAATAAAAGGTTTTTTGAGTTGGTGCAACACTGCCATTGGAGTTATGTATAGCCCTGTCCACATATTTGAGAATTTCTTCTTTATAGCAGTGGGTATCCGGATGTTGCCGTATCACTTGTTGTTGAGCGTTATTGTTGTAATCAGTATTGTCACGGAATTGTGCAGGGGGTGGTGGTGGAGCACTTGGTTCAGTGAACATTAGTCTCTCTTTCTCCCTCTTGGCTTTCCTCATTGACTTTTGCAGTTTTCTAGTGTCTTCAGACGTTTGCGATTGAGTTGTGGTCGATTCAATCACATTGACACACTGCTTTTCATGATATTCTTCAGATGTGACCATGTGGACACGATGCGATTTTGTCTTTTTATGCTTTGAGGCACGAATTTTCTTTGCAATTTTCAATTGCTCTTCCGTTTCAGACGTGACTACAGATGCACCCTCCTGACTAGCACTATCTGCAGTTAGCACATTTGCATTTAGCATGTCAGATGGAGTTTGTTCCAAAAACTTTCCCCGGTATTTGCTGTGACGCTGAGAAGGGGATGAAAATCATTAGGGTACCATACATGGCGCTTACACATGCCCTTGAGGTGTACAGTAACAAACATTTTAATGTAGTTAATTACTTTATTTCCATGTCTGTGACTTCTCCTTTCTCTTGGAACATTCATACCAGCTAAATCTGGAGTCACATCGACCGTTACTGTATTAACAACATACTTATTCTGACCATCAACTCTGTAGGTTTTGTTACCACCGTCAACTCTTGGATAACAGCATCCAGGTGCTTCCACATTTGGAGGATGATAGTTTCCCATTTGTCCTAAGGGTAAGTCCTGTGGCCCATAGTTTTCATTCGAATAGATTGCAGGATAAATGTAAGGTGGCCTTTCTTCCCCTACCTGGCAGTATGAAATGGATAAATTGTAGCATCACATATTTTGATAAAGCACATGAGATTACAAAATACAACCGCAATATGGACAGTGAGCTTACGTTTTTCTTTTTTAACAGCCATTCGTAATAATTTTGATTTTGCAGTTTTAAAACACGGACATGCTTGGATTCCCTGTTAAGAACCAGCAGCGGCGACCTTTTCCTTCCATACGCTGCACATTTAAAATGTTTTTCAAAGTTAGATGCTACCACATAATTATTGTACATTTCCAGCTCGCATGGATCTTTGATCCTTGTCCCATCCATTTTGTAAAGAAACTTGGCATATCCTACAGGGTATTTTACTCTCTCTTGAACTACATTCATAACGGTTCTCATATTCTTCTTCTTTGATGGTGGAATATGGACTAAAATAGGTTGCTCTCCATCTCGACCGTTTCGATACACATAGATGTTTACAGCGTGGCATATTCTCCATTCTAAATCCGTTAAATAACGAGCTTCCATAAGTAAGTCTTCGCGTCCACTGAAGTTACAGAAACTTTAAAAAAGGGAGGAATCTAAATCCTGGCGTCAGTCGGGTAGATCTACCGTTCATGAATTCCTTGCCGTTTGGAAAAGGTGCTTGTCAAAACCCCAGGGCATTCAACGTTTATTTTCATACAAAACTTAATGTTACAAAGCCAGTCGACCAGTACGCTTATGGAATGAACGACATCTTAAATGCTATTAAAAATATTATGCTAATGCTGTAAAGGGTATCCTCAGAGGGCTTCAAAGACGCTATATATGAAGAGAGTATCATGGCAACTTTTGGTCATGGACGCCTATGATCTACGAACATATCCTAGGCGGCTAACTATCAGTTACGGTGGAAGTGTAGGGCTTTATACCCGTTACAACATAAGCACAACGTATTATGTATGTGCTGTGACATTCATAGAAACGATAGCGTTGGGCATCACAGGTAACAAAACCGTTTTATTTGTTTGTCGACCAATATTCCTTGACTAAAATACTCACACATCCATAACTAAAAATCAAATCACAGAAAATAGAATGGTACAAGATAAGTTTGCGCTGTTGGGTCAATCATTCGAATTGAGCTTCATTCATTACTTTACATTCAATACAACATACAAGATTCTTTCACACGTACAAACAAATCAACTGTTTACAAAATAATAAGTTAAACTTATTAAAGTACATTATATGACTGCGTAACGTGCACCTAAAAAGTTAATGATTATTGTTATAGCTCATTGTGCTCGTGCTCTGAGTCTGAGTGCGATCTTGTCGGTGTGGGTTCCGAAGGATGAACAAAAATCCCTTCTACAGCTTTCCAGTAGCAGGATGAATCACTATGACTGATCCCAATTATCTCCATTTGTCCATGAATGGGACGGCCATAAGTGTTCCCTGACGCTGACAGATATGCTTCCGTGTCCACATGTCTCAGCTGAATAGCGTCGTCACGTTGCCAGTTGTGACTTTTACATACTATTTCCCAAATGTCACCAGAATCTCCTTCTCCTGTTCCCAAAAAGTAATAAATTGTTAAGTTTGCCGTAAACAACTAGCAACAATTTTAATAATTTTACAATTTTTACTTTTCAACTCCATACCTTCTTCCCCAAATGCACTTATTTCTTGGTGGCCAGAAAGGGGCGAGGAAAACAAGTGTGAATGCAAGTTTCTTCCAGTTTGAATATGTTCCAAGCGAATTTTAGTTCCACATTTTACTGGCTCCCTGCACACAAAAACAGCATGAAATACTTTAATTGCTGATTCAGATTATTACACACAACCACAGAGATTATCAACTTTCTTTATAGCTTACCCTCTTGTGCACGGCAAATTAGGGATTCCTTTAACTTGCCAATTAGAGTTAACATCTTCCTTCACGTCCGTCCCAGTAACTGATTGTTGGCCGGAACCTGATCCATACTTGACGTCATGCGAATGCAGTCTAATTTTGAATGCTGTATTCAGTAACTTGAACACACTCCCACAAGTAATTTCTTGTAAGCCCCTTCCATGAGATGATTGAAATAGGAAAATTTGACAGATAATCCAGATCCAGACTCCCGGCTGAATGTAGGATGTGAAGAGTTGGGAGCTACGCAATTTTAATTTCATCGTGGCAAATTAAACAAACGCCCGACTCTCAATTTCAACTTGTCGGATGCTGGACAACGGATAATTCCTTCAATGGACAGGTAAGTCGTAACCACTTATGATTTCATATAAAACAAATCAGTTTTCAATGTCAAAAGGGACCACCATCACTCAATCTAAAAAATTATAACATCTGTTCAATCAATGTCCGACCGATAAGAATAATTATTAAAGTAAGACCATGTCAATATTTCCGGCTCTTCTTCAACTCGGTGTCTGCAAAAAGAGATTGAGATAACTCCTACAATTTTGCCTGACAAAGTGTTCAATTTTGTGCATAAAGAAGTATGCCTATTTATGAATACCCTTTTCCTGCTACTATACTTCTCAGTATTTTACACTAGTGATGTGCATAAGGACATCTGACTTGTACCTAGCAGTTGGGTTTGGATCAAAATACGCTCCGTAAGGAACATTTTTCCACGTCAGACAAGACCATTGGACAACATGATGCAACTTAATGGTTACTCCTTCTTTCGGATACTTTGCTTTGTTCATAATATGTTGGCTTGTTCGTAACTATCAATCGCGTCTTTATAGTTAACAATATTATGATTTAACACTATCATCACACAATATCTTTATGCAAAACCATGCATATCCTCTTCGTAGGTGTTTATGCCTGTCCTGCCAGTATGTACAGACTGTATT